>CACVBS010000039.1:3263-236645 GCA_902728275.1 Cyclocybe aegerita | reverse complement strand
TAAAAATCAGTCAAAATCTCTTGCGGTCCGCTCTCGACTTTCTTCAGAAAAGCGTCTCGAAGCTGTGCTTGGGTTAGCAAAGCCCGTTTTAAAACCAGAATCCTCGAACCCTTACCCGATGTCTGATTCTTTAAAAGGTCGGACCTGAAAACTCCAATTAATCGAGAGGTATTGGACGAAAAGATTTGATACCACTTACATACTCATCTCGCGCATATGAGCGATCGAAAAAACAGGATTGAGCATTTTCCTTTGTTTACGATGTTGTTCGCCTAAAAGTAAGCATTCGGGGATTTAAAGCTCAACACTCGAATCGACGCCAAGTTCATGGCCTACCCATCGTGCCTAATAGGCCATCACCGAACATCAAACTATTTCCTCTGCGCGCAGTAACTTAATCCTTCAACACCCCCAAAAGAGGGCCGTGCTGGCTTACTCGATGAATGCAGCAGTTTCTTCGTAAGAATATTGGTCCTACAGAAGACCATAGCAATTAGGAAGGATATTAACGAGAGAGCCTTCGGCGTTACTCTACCTTCACTACGATGTGATGCATAGCTTTTGGGTCGAAGAAATAGAGCTGGTTGTCCTGGCCGGCAAATTCATAAATGGTCAAGAAGAGAGCCAACATATTGCGTACCCCGAACAGCGCCTTGATATTGATAACACTTATGTCTGTTTGGAAAAGAAACTCAATCTCCCAGGAATTGTAAATTTGCAGAGACACTGCATAACCCAAGGTAAGAGGAAATCAAGCCAGGAATGTTGACGACAACGCACCTTTCCAAAACGACTTGGGAGCTGGGCCAGGAAATGTTGTCCAGAGGCGATTTCACGAAAAAATCGCGGTACCTTCTCCATAAGACCCACGACACGGCATAGAGAAAAACACCCTTCAGTACGAGAAGGAGCATAGTGCTGAGCGTCGAAGTCGGGACTTGAGAGCGCATTGCGCAACAGAGGGGGACCAGGAAGCTAGGCCGGTGTAGCAGCAACCTTTTTAAGACGATCTCACGAGGCTCCGAGGGAGAACCAGGATCGATGTCGGCGCGAAATTGTCCTGCAGCATCGGTCATGCCGAAAGGTGTACGGGAAGTGGATTATACGGATCGGAACGAACCAATATCCTTCCCACTACTAATGCTTACCGACGTGCACGTGCAACGCCCTTCGTGCAGTGTCACATGTGCACCACCTGCTATGACAGAAAGCCATTTCGTCCATCCACTGTGCCCATTGTCTCCACACGTTCGACACTCTCTCGTCGACGCCAAAAGTTCCACAGAGCTCTGTGAAGCACTTATTCACGTCGTACTCGGTATGCCAATGGACTTATTATCTTCTCCTATAGTAATTATAGCTTATAGCGATCTCTGACCCATTTATCGTAGGGTGGTTCTCCTTTTACCAAGCCGGATACTTGCATCGAGATATCAGCATCAGGACCGTGTTTCTCTGTCCGAGTCCTGTTGAACAGCGCGCCTTTGAGATCTCTGCAGACTTCCATCAGACCGCCACGAAATCGGTTGAAGATTTGACGCTGCTCCTCAAAGGAGTTTCAGTCGATGAATGCTCCTATCAGTTGAACGACATCGAGGAGAAGATTATGCGGGTCGAGCAACTCGTGCAAGAGCTGGGCGTGACGACCACTTGCAGCGCCTTCATTATCGACAGCGATATGGCTATTCCTTGGGAGACCTGTTTGGACTCTGGGCGTGACAATCAAGAAATATTAGTGGGTAGCCATTCCTTGCGGCGATTGTCTCCTCTAATTGGGTATAGGGTAACCCAGAATTCGTGTCCTCGAAGCTCGCCCAGTCCATAGAGCGCAATTCCGATTATCTCCAGTCCCCTGTTGACGATCTCTTCTCTGTGTATTGGGTGGCGTTGTGGGCAATCCTCAACAACATCCCTACTTCTAGGAGGTCTGACGACGAGCTCTGGTGGAGAAAGAAGATCGCAGAGGGGCGTCGGTTTAGGGATGATGCTTCCGTGGACATCTGCAGACTTTCCCCGAGGGAATGGAAATCACAGAGTCCTATTGTGCAGCAGTGGTCGCCGGTTCTGGATTCTTGGTTTCAGTCCCTTGACAGGTTGGACAAGGACTGGAGACGCGCGGCAGATCCCCCAGATGATGTGAAGGTTGAGAATTCCCGAGACTTCTACCTTCCTCTTTTCCACTACTTCGCCCTTCGCGGCGTTGCTGACTTTTTGGAGGTGATCAAGTCCCACTATACCCAGCTTTGTAATTACCTACCTTTCGCGTAATGTTAAGTATTTCGATTTCATATCCCGCACCAATTGCATCGGAACAAGTGAGATACTCCGAATGTCTTAAGGCTTGCCAATTCAGCATAGCATCAAGCTAGACGATAAGGATGTTTGCCGCGTCCAAGACTACTGGTTATTGGCGCAATTACCGGACTATGTGTCTATTACTCCTTATCTAAATGATGATAAGAACACGAATGTAAACGCAACATCTGTCTCTGATTAACGGGGTTTAGGACAGATTTTGTTGATCCTAAACCCCGTCCTGCGAACCTTCAACCATGTGACCCTCCGATGTCTTCGTCTCCTCCCGAATCTTTTTGAGGTCGCATGATTTGTAGTTGACAACGACGTTCAGGATGTTCGGGCAGCTCCTAGCAATGCGCCTCATCATCTCCGGATCGCACAAACGCTCTTGATCATTGGACAAAAAGAACCTGAATTGGACATTCACCAATTTCGGGAAGAGGCCCAACCACTCTGGAAAAATTGTGAGAATGTCCGCCGTAAGGTAAGTAGTGAAGCTGGCGATGAGCTCGAGACACGAGACGCATGCTAAAGAGGAGATGATGCTTCCTGCTTGACCTGCGCGGTGGTGGGAGAGAAACCACTCTCCCAGGCGATAGTTCTCTAGATGTAGTGCGAGGGTAATTGGGTTGCGCAGCGGACAAATGGATTCAAAGACTTCGTCGAAGGGTGGGTAGTTGGCAGCATCATTGTTATGGTGAAGGACAGGCATCCCTAGAGTCCCTACTCTCTGCAGGTGAGGGAACGCCTCCTGATCCCGCTCACCCAGGATCCAAGTGAGGTATGAAGCCTGGACCCCCACAGTGATCAGACGAGGAAGCTTCGGCGGCTTCGTAGATAATTTTGCGGGTGCTGCTCCTCCGAGCTTCAGACGGACAATGGAGGCGTGACGTGATAGGAAGAAGGACAGGTCGACAAACGCTAAACGACAATTGTTCGAGTCGCGAGAGTTCTTGACAAGGGTCAAATCGAGGAGTGCTGGAAGACGAAGAGATCTTAGGAAGGATTTCAATAACGCTGTTGGCACAACGTCGAGGTACACTGCCAGCGTTGTGAGGGTTGAGGATGACCGATGGAGGATTGACAACGTCCAGGGCAAGAATGGCTCTTGAAGGTGCATGTCGGATGTGAGAGTGAGGTCCTGCAGCCGACACGGTGACACTTCTTTTCGTCGACGCGCAGTATGGAGACCTTTGGCACGATAAGGAATCCGTAACTCGAGGACAAAAAAAGAGAGAGGACGCACCTTTATTCATCCCGTGCAATGGTGTAAGTAGCGAGTCACTGCGCACTTGAAGCCGAGCACAACCCTTCTGTAAAGCGACATCAAGCAGAGATGTCCACTTCTCGAAAAACTCTTTTCATCCACTTGTAATTTCGGGCGATAGTCGAAGAACTGGAACCCAATCATGACAATGTGGATGTAGGCAACAGAAGAAAGTCTATGTAGAAGGCACGTCAACTCGTCCACTTCCTGCATGATATCACGATGCGATCTGAATGTGTAGTAGATGCCTCGGAGGTGCTGCACGAACAGGGCAACACGGAGGGCCCAAAGGGTCTCTACTGGAGCGGTAGAAGACACGGAAACCGACCCAGCTGCCGGATTGCTGACGTTGTTGCGAGAGAAGAATAAGTGCAAGCCCAGGTGGTGGGTGCACTTGCATATTAGACTGAACTGAATGAGAGAGGCATTGTCAAGTTGTTGGGCAATTTCGTCGAGGAGTTCGACTGGGAGGTCCGACAGTGTTGCTCGTGCAGCTTGTAAATAGGCTTTTCGGCGCGCTCGGGTCTGCATCGTGAGTCGAAGAGCTCCGTCGGTGTTGGAATAGCAGCGTTTATAGCTTGATGGTGGTTGTTTCAGTTCAAGAAGGGGACGCCAAGTTTGGACCTGATGCACTTTGTGGCAAATAGGGCAATAGGGCATCACCAAAAATTGTATCAAATCCTCCTTGGATATGTACAGCCCAGCAGCAGCAAGATCATCAATACCTCCTCGTAGGGATCCCCCCTCTCCCCATTTTCACTGCGTTCGAATGAGGGCACCCTTCCCATATAATTAGTAATTGAGTATTGAGTAGTCAGTGCAACACAAGCGCGGAATGCGCCTTTCTATCCAATTCCGCAACTATTCCTCGGGTTCAGCGTTCTTACACGAAGACTTACGTGTCTTCATATCGGCCCCTCAACGCCAGGTAAGACGATGGCATTCCAATTCGATGCTGCTCCTGCTGGGTCCGGTTGGCGAAACGGACATCAGCTAGTTAATCAGCCCGCTTGAAGGGTATTAACAGTCATACCGAGCTGTTCGCTCGGGTTCTTCATGACACGAGGATAGGGTGCAGATGTTCCGGTGGCGAAATCTCTTTGATAGCTACATAGCGAATTAACGGGAAGTTCCCGCAAAGATCGGAGGGAAAGTAGGAGAGGGTGCTTTTGGTTTTGGTCCGACTCTGGAAATTCGACGATGCTAACAGCTCAATTGCTCTGAGCTAATCAGAGAGCGACTATCGTCGGATGGCGGCGGAGGGGCGACAGGAAGTCTGGGAGCAAACGAAAGATTCCCAATCCTAAGGTACGTTAACGAGGGCACGCGAACGGTTCAAGGAAGTATTTGCGCCCTGTCGAAGAGTGTGAGCCTGATGCTGACGAGTACGAGACGTGTAGTAATTGGCGCATTGTTGAGGGTATTAGTGTCAATGGGTACACGGAGGCCGAAATCCAACGATCGTGTCCAACATTTATACTCCTGTGCGCGCTGGCTTCGCATTCGCCTGAAGCAAACTGATGTGTCTGGTCTGGCGCGGGGTGACGGTATAGCTATAGGAATAGTCCCCAAGTCGAAGTTCTCCTTGTCTGTATGCGCGAGATGCTTGGACTTGGAGTGGGAGGAGATTCGTCGTCGTGCTGTCGAAAAATTTCGGAGGATAATTGGACCGCCCTCTTCGCCCTCTGACGACGCGTCGATGCCCTGATAGTAGTCTAGAAGATCCCGTCTCGGGTTCGGCAGGTGTCTGAACACAGCTTGGGGAAATATCCCAACATGGTGGCATCCTCGAAGTCTGAAAGCTGTATGCAAACACTACAGCTCCTTGATTTGGTAAACGAACGAGTGAAATGGCGAAAAATGCCTCCTCCGCATCTGCTTGCTGAGCCGAAAGGCTGCTTCCACGTACAAGCCACTGAAAGGCTTCCAAGGGACAAGAACGTCTGAAAGATGACATCTTGGTCGGGGTTACACACAGGAAAATGTGCCCTGCGATCATCAGGATCAGGATAAGTTGGACGCGAGTGGCGAGGTTTTTGGCATCCGGAGATCGTGCAGTGGTCGGCGACTGTTACGTTTTCCGGGCGATCCAGGCTCAAGTCGCTGAGGCAGGAGGCAATGTGCATCAACAACTCATCCGGAGGAGGTCTATTCCACTTCTTGTGTCTGTTGGAGACTGGTTTCTTGTTTCGATGTTGCTGTGCCAAAGAGCTCGGAAGGATGATGATCGAAGAAGGGACAAAGCTCCGCGTTATGAACTATGAGCTGGCTCTATATGTTAGGAGCAATGCTTGGGGCGGCGTCATCCTGTGCGGAAACGTAAACCGTAAGCCATATGGCAGCACCTTTCAACCAGTTGACTCACTAGCGGCCAAGACCTCGTCAGGACAGCCTCCTCCGACCGGCCCTCTCTGCCCAGTTTGATTGCAGTTAGATTGGGGCATCTGTCCCAAAGCAGTCGGGTGCTCAGTAATTTCTGTTGGACATATGTGTTAGGAGACACGCCGTCTGGTATGAGTGCCGGATTGTGCACTGACATCCAGTCGAGCACCCTTTGCGTCGATTCGTTGCTTAAACTCGTTCCTTCGCTAACGACGCGCAGCTCTTCAAGACCCGGAAGCGGATGATGAGAGTGGGCTGAGTTGTCGTCGTTCAATGGCATCGGTTCATTTGATGAACGGTGCATCAACCAGTCAAGGAGTCCACTGGAATCCAGCATGTCGATGACCAAAGCGAGCTTTCTGTCCGGGTTGCGTCCGATAGCGTCGAAGATTGGGTAGAGATGATCGACCGGGTAAGGGTAATCTCTCTCCGACGGTGCACTCGTGCTTCGCAGCGGCTTCACGTGGAGTTTGTGAAGTAGCGAAAAATTGCCACGGTCCTGGTATTGAACGAATGGGAGCATGTATTGAGAGTTGGCAGTCAAGGATTGGAGGGACGGAAGGAATGACGGGTCCGAATCCGCTGCTGGAAGATCGACCACTCCGACAGCTTGGTTCCCAGCAAGGTCGAGGGTTGTGATAGTAGGGTGGCGTTGGAGGAACGAGCGGAGATCTGGGAAAGCGATAGAGAGGTTCCCAATCGTCAGCTGTGTTAATGAAGACATGGTGATCGAAGGGAGGATATGACACCAGTCGAAGAGGGTAAGTGAGGTCTTGTCAACAGAAAGTCGCGTAATAGGCGCATTATTGAGGGTGTGGATGGTCCATGGATATAACGAGGCAGAAAACCATTCGCTTCCGTCGAATGAGATTCCTGCGAGTAAGGGTTTACGAGAGACTGCGATGGTATGTCTTGGTTTGCGCGGAATAACTGTATACGAAGTGCCATACGTGGCGGGGGGTGAAGAGGCGCCGGGAGGGACCTTTGTCGTATTTCCATTGCATGTTATGCTTCGCCGTGGCCATAGGGTGAAAAGAGGGCGAAACACGTCGAAGAAAAGCTTCGTCATTCGGTTTGTAGAAGTCGAGGGATTCGGGGCAGAAGAAAGTATGGGGTTGTGCTGCGAGAAATCGAACGCGAACGGGCCTCCTTCTTTGCCGGCGTCCCAGGCGCGCGGATACATGTTCGTGACATCCAACTGCAGATTTGGCCGTTCCGCACACGCCCTCAGGATGTACGCCAGCTTCGGAATGTCGTTGAAATCCCAAAGTTGTATGTCTGCGCATTCAAGAGTCGTTACGCGACATATAAAGGAACGAATCGCGGCCAGTTCCTTCTTTTTTATTGCGGGGTGAACCTGGATGATTGCCTGGAAATACGAGCCTTGAAAGGGCGCTCCTGGTTCGAATGTAGTATGGGTCATAACTTCACGACGGTCGCAGATTAACACCTTCCTTGCAAGCATCATTGACTTGATGGTGGCGACGCGTTCGGCAAGGATTTGTGATATCCAGATATCATAGAGCCGTCGACAAGTCTGGGCAGCCTGCGTTATGGTGTCCAGAGGATCGAGCTGGAGATACGTCCCGATTTCGAGGAGAAGTTCGTTAGGCAGTTCGAGGAAGTTCATTCTGCAGCCCTCCACCAGTCTGGAATAAGGTGTGAGAGAGAAAGAGAAGGTGTGAACTTTGGTCATGTTGTGAGCTTGACAGGCGCCTGCCAGACTATTCCAAACAAGAACGGTACGGAATGTTTCTTCTTCACGTACCTTCAAGGGCGTATTCACCCATTTACTTCGGAGACAATACAGGATATCTACAATGTCCTCACATCACAACAAAGGATGGCAGGATGTATCCGAGCCACCGCATTGAACGACAAACACGTCGCGGAAATGAAGGTGTTCTGGGCAAAAACATGTTGGTTGAATGTTGCTCACATGAAGGGACCCCTGCAGCATACGGCCTCCTCGGCGAATGTTTTGTGATCATGAAGTACATGTGTGCATGGAAGGGGGAAATCGTATAGCAACTCCGAAGTCAAAGGAACCGTCTACTTGCGGGCCGTCTTTGCCTGGGACTTAATAACCTTCTTCACAATCTTAGCCTCCTCAACGAGGAATGCCCGCAGAATTCTAAACGTATTAAGAGCATTGAGTTTCAGGACCCTGGAGCGAATAATGCACAACTCACCGTGACTTCACGCAGTCACCGCATCTTGAACCACCATACGCACGCGTCACAGTCTTTTGGCGCTTCGAGATCGTGGCATACTGACGAGGGCGGAGGGCAGGGACCTAGATATCGGATCAGCAGATGCAGCCAGCAACCCAGGACCAACATAACGCACTCCAGGGAGGGCGACGCCACAATCCCCGCACTTGGGTGCCGAGCCTAGCTTTTTGAGGTGGTGGTAAACAAGCTTGCCACCTGGGGTCTTCACAACACGTCGGCGGTTGGATGTGGTGTTATAGGGTTGGCGCTTGCGGAGAGTTACACGTTGGGCCATTGCTGAATCTGAGAAGAATTTGCGGAATCAGCGCAATGCTCCTCTATATTTCATAGTTCGGGCGTTCAGGTTGCATCGACAGAGAGTCGCGCGCTCGTATCCGTTCCTCTCTTTCTCCAGGACCAATATCTCTTCGGGCCCCGATCGCACGCCCAACAGCTACGCCCGCATGCCTCGTCGCAGTTTCCTTCGCGGACCAACCAAACTTCCAGGTCGAGAAAAGGAGCGTCTACTCACAGAGACCAACTTGAAGAGGTTATACCTGCAAAGTAATCGTCAGGAAAGAGTTACGGCGGTAAACTAGCATAGTTTCCCTACCTTGTCTTGAGGATGTCGACGGCGATGGCGGACCTATGATTACAAGCCGGTGTGTGGCTGTAAAACTGACCAGCATCATCGGCAAATCCCGCCATGCCGATAGTCACGCCTTGTGTGTCCATCTCAAGCGAGTGTCAACAAGGGTCAATAACCCTTTTTTGACCACACTGAATCGACTGTGGGTTTTCTGCGTGTCCTAGTCCGACAGTCGGCGGAGTGTTGATCTGCCCGTGTAAAAGCCTTGCAGATTGACGAAGTCCATCTCTTTTCCCCCATATAAGTATGTGGGCCCCTTCATTCTTTGCATCTATACGTTGCGAGCTTACACTGATACCAGCGAGGGGGGGCGCAAGCTCACTTCTGGACCCTAGAAAATGGAATTACTCTTTTCGATTATCCTTACCTATAGCCTGGCCCAGCGACCCCTGTCCATGACGCTAAAATAGACATTTCCCTGATGGAATAACATAGGTGCAAGGGCACCCCGAACCCCGACACGCCATTCTGATTAACGAGTTCTAGAAGGCGCTTGTCATCGCAGATCAGGCAATTCGAGCTTGAGAGCGGGGCTGGAGGAGGACATTTAAGGCAGATGAAATTCTGCAAGGAACTGGGTTTCAAGGAGTCTCCCTTCTGGTGACGCGCCGGACAAGCGCCCGCCGTTGTTATTGCTCCCGCGGCCCCCGATCTCCGCTTTGCTTCCATCGTGGGCGTGGAGTCAATGTAGATTACTCATTGTCTGGGCGAATAGCGCTCGACTAGTGACAGGTAATGACTGGCCTAATATGACTTGCGAAGCGTGCTAGAGGGTCACCATCACCGCCCCCTTGCGGACGTTCGAGATGCGCAGTGGATGTGTGAATTACCCACTTGCCTGTAAGATACGAGAAAGCATCCTACTTCGCCACTAGCCGACGGATCGAACACACCAGCCGAAGGCAACTCGAAAAGTACCTTGTGACCGCCGGCTTAAGGCTGTCTGACCATATTTCAATGACACTGACAATTGAGCAGAACTTTATTTTCTGCAGCCGAACTTAAACCACAGCCAGGCTAAATGCACTCGAGTTAAATGGATATATTTGCCTTCAGATGAAGGAAGTTCCCTTTCGATTTGAATGCGCAGTGATAGCGATATTCTCCAGGAGAACGGCCGATACCGGCCGTGGACATTCATTGACTCCGCAATCGGTTCACAGAGAATTATAGTTCAGGGAGGGAAAATTATACCCTGAATCTCACTCTTCTGCTTATCTTCTTCGCAACGACTTCGAATAATAGGAGATCTTCGTACCCGCCACTCTGGAAAGGTCAGATAGCCTTCAGTCTTTATTCGACCAATGTTCGAATGCACCGAAGGTTATAGGGGACAAGGACACGGCCAAAAATATCATAAGGCGGGCATTGTCCGGTGTCCCATGGTCGCGGAAATGAAGAGTGGCTCTCGATGTACTTATGCTTGGAAGATAGCTGAAACGGCTACCTTGAAAGGCCAGTCGTCTTTTTCGGAATGCAGACAGGCTCTCCTTGGAGAGCGATGGGCGATCAATTATATATGAGGAATGCCATGGGGAACAGTGTCTGTTCTCCTCTGGAATTCGTTATCGAACAAGCCTTACAGAGTCGTCGAGGAGAGCGTGGCGCATCGTCCCGGCCCGTGCCATTCAATGGTCCCGCGGTAGAGGCGCAACTTTATTCTCTGTTTCGGTCAACCCACTGATGTAGAAGGTCAGGCCAGGTCGGTCAAGTACCAACATCGATGTAGAGACGAAATTACAATAGAACCGGAGAGCTGGCTGTTTCTGACCGTACAATTTTCACTAGGCCGTCTCACTCCAGACCTGTGACGGGGCCAGGACACGCGCAAGAAAAAACGAGGGGGCGTTGATCTCGAGATGGGGCGGATTGTGGGTATAATGAATGGTGGCGCGCAGTGAATAGCTCAAGGCAATGCAGGTCTTCCTTCTTCAAGGAACTGGTATGCCTGCCGAGCCGACTAAAGATGTGGACATGGGGGGTTAAAGCGGATCAAGAAGACGCCGTGGGTGAGTAAATAAATTCCAGGCTAGTAAGACTCATCAGACAAATCTGAATATGGGGTCCATCGCACACAGATACAATCCGCGATCCACGACGAGCAGGGCTGTCATCAGTCAACCAGTCACTGCTAGATTGTCAAGATACGCTCAAAAAGCATGATATCCGAGCACCCATTGAAGTCCTAATTTCAGGAGGCTGGAGAGCGCCTGTGTGGCTTCAGAAATTAATTATCAGCCAGCCAGGCGTGCATAGCAGTCGCAAGTCCATTGAGACATGATAAAACCGCGAGCTTCCATTCTCCTTGCTGAATAGAGGCCCCAGTGAAATTGTAGAGAACGACGCCACAAGATGATGATCATTGGAGTCAGGAATCGTAGGCGACGCATGCTGAAGAAGAAGCGCAGAGGCATGGAAGTCTGCTCGGGTTTGTGGTGACAGTTGGGGAGGAAGACATGATGGATTATGTAATCGAAATGTCGGTTCAAGTTCGGTGTCAATAAGCAGCTTGTCTCTTTTCCCAATCTCCCGAATGGCGAACAGCAAGAAAGGCGCGGCGAAGGTCCAAAAACTGCCGCAAAATAAGTCTATTGGAAAGCCTCAGGTTGCTCCTGGGTCTGCTTACAAGGGGTTAAGCGCAGCACAGGTCGCTGAGGCGCTGCCAATGACCTCGTACATCTCCGTCGTTGCCGTGCACTCCACCCTCTGGATATTTACGACCCTTTATCTCCCCCGAACGACGTTCTTGAGTGAGCTAACAACGCCGGAGTGGGACTCTGTGCAGCTGTCGTCGAAAGATCGACCACAGCACCCATTCATGGTGGCGTTAACGATGAACCCGACGGTGACTCTCGCATGCATCTGCGCTGGTGCGGTCGTGCTGCAAGGCTGGTGGGCGGGGTGGATGCGGAATTGGTGGCTGGAGCTGGGCATTCGGGCATCGGGGGACGAAAGGAGGACCGAGAAGGCGTTCCATGACTGTCAGAAATTGACTGTGCGTGACCAGCACATATCAAGACGCGAATCTTGAACTGAAAACAGAGCTGAACTCGTGGCACGAATTTATAGATGGTCCGGAATGCGTGGCTAGCGACCTTCACGGCGTCTTTCATGATACACGTTGCTCTAGTGCTTTTCGGGGCACCTATCGCAAGGTGTTGAGGATATTTTTGGTCACCCAGATCTGCGCTGACCCGCGCTCTGCGGTTTCTCTTTTCAGCCATGTCTTGAAGACGTATCTGCTTGCCTTACTCGTGTCGATAATGACTGTGTATACGCCTGCCTATGTTATCGGCGCCCCGACATTGGGCAACAAGTCATTGTCCGTCGTCAAGCGGTGGACATGGGTTCGGCTGTTCGCCGAGTTTTCGTGCGTTGCACTCTGACCCATTTATTTTCGCCTTTGACCGTGATTTATTAAGGGCAAGGAATCCCGTTGAACGTGCTCTGGTTTACCCTGTCTGTGGAACACTGTTTGGCTGTTGGTTGGGTGTGATTCCAATCGCCCTTGACTGGGACCGCCCGTGGCAGGTATGTCAGCCCGATCGAACAGATTTCCGCCTTGCTAAAGTACCCTTTTCTTAGGCTTGGCCATTGACACCTGCCTTTGGTGCCATTGCAGGGTACATCGTGTCGTCGATGCTGGCCCTCACCATCCATACCGTGGTACAGCTGGCAGAGGAAAATATTCAGGCTCAACTCGAAGTAAAAGACTCGAAAATGTCTTAAATTTAACATCTACATAGGTGTCATGTCTAGTCTCTACTCCGAGTAATGTTCGGTCTAGGCTCCGCTGTAGCTACTATATGCAGGCTCTATGTCGCCGTCTCGACGACTCGGAAATCTCCTAATGCCTGCGTAACATAGTCAGGAACGATGGGAGAAGGGTTAGGTCCTGTGATCTCTTCCTCCGTTGTGATTCCTATGGGACAAATGTCAGTAATCAAACCGAAACGACACGGAAGCCTGGACGGACCCGTGAGCACAAGGAGAGTTGTCAGTCCGCCATTCTGGCCGAAAAGAATGTCGGTGTTCAACCTGTCGCCGATTATGATTGTCCTTGCAGGATCAAATTGCACTCTAACATTGCATCAGCCAGAAGCACGACGGAGGCGAGGTGGGTTAAAGACGAACTTGGCCTTGACACAATCCAGCATGGTGCTGGCCGGTTTTCCTGTGCAGACAGGGTTCCTCCCGAGCGCGTACCGGAGTGGGGCACTGATAGATCCAGCTCCTGGCAACAGACCATGCGCACTGGGATAGGTACTATCTTCATTTGTGGCTATGAAATGACAGTCGGGGTTGCGAGTTAGATATTGGAAGGCCTTAGAGAGCTTGGTGTAGTTGATCTGAGTGTCTAGACCACATACGACGGCGGTCACGTCGGGGTCCAAGGTGAAGTCGGCGAGAGTGAAAGGCTCTAGCGTGTTATCTGCGGGATTCTGTCACAGAATGAAGGATCGTGATTAAGAAGTGAATTTTCTCCCTAAGGGAGGTTTGGACACGCACAGTTCCGCCAATGAATGTTATGCCCTCGTCACGAAGTTCTTCTTCCAAGCCCCCCATCCCAATAACAAAGACCTTCTTGGTCTTGGGGAGCTGGATGACCGAAGAAAGGTAGACGGCTGCTGCATATGCAGATCCGTAGATTTCGTCCTGCCACACAACACGTTTTCATCTTGGGAGCCTGGCCGCTATCTCTCTCCCACACTCACCACATGTGCCTCGACACCCAGCTGGTCGAATTTGGTCTTGTAGCTCTTCCTCGACTTGGTGGCGTTGTTCGTGACGAACACGACCTTCTTATCTGGTTTCATTTAAACAATCAGCGATGGGAAAAAAGACAAGGCAGCACGCACAACATACTTCGACGACGCAGGATGTCCAGCACCTCGACAACTCCGTCAATCAGATGATCGCCGCGCCAGAGGACGCCATCGCAGTCGAACAACCAAGTATCATAGCTGTCTAGCAGCGCCTCGTACTGTTCTACAGATGAGATGCGCTTGCTCATCGTGCGGGGTCTTGGGAGATGGTGGGGACGGAACAGAGTGCAGCACGATCACGTCGGACTTCAAATTCCAATGAATCGTCGTGATCGGTCAGTCTACGATGGCGACTTAGAGAAGTTATCTCTTCACAATTACTCCGCGCTTTCCTGAAAGGAAGCTCTGACCTGCAAGACGGGGACGCACCAAGAGTGCGAATATTTTCACATTAAATTTGAACACGCTCATGATTTCACATCTCGACGGAAATGACGGGCCAGCTTCTCCACATAAGGTTTCATGTAAAATATTTCTCTCATAGCCCGTGTCGTCCGTATTTTCAAAAGTTGAAGACTATCCAGTCTTCGATTGGTTTGCCTTTAAATGCGTTGGTGTTGCGGACGACCGGCCCGTCCTTGCTTAGTAATTTAACCTTGTGGGAACTTTACGGAAACCTCCTTCCTTCCATCTTTCTGACCTCATCTTGACCTCATCTCAACGCGAAATCAAACAACAAAGTCCGTACGGCTCGCGTTCACCTGCCGCACGTTTAGGATGAACTCAGAAATTCCTCTGCTTCAATGGAAATGCAGATCCTTAGTCCCACCATCATATGCGTATTTTTTTTCGGGAGAACCAGCCCGGATGAACTTTTTTCTCCAGCCCAACACCGCTTTTGACATCGAACGCAATATAGACAAGTACGGTTTTGGCACCTTTCCAAGCGTGTTTAATTTTGCGCGTACATGTTCAAACATGTGGCTGAGGACACGACTGACGCCATTTGGTACGTCTAACTTGAAGCTGTGATGCGGAGATTTGACGGTTGTTTCTTGGGCCAAACCCAACTGGCCTATATGGCAGAGCTAATTTCCATGCAATTCAATGCTGTACAAAGCGAGCTTCCCCGTTGGCTGGAACAATGTGGCGGAAGTTGGGTCTTCTTTCTTCTTTTGGTATCTCAGCACCATAAGGATCTTTTCGTTCGGTTGTCCCAGTGGGTCAGTCCTCTGTTGGCTCGTTCAATACGGCGTTTCTGACGCTCCAGGGAAGATCTTATCCCGACCGACGGCTGCTTGCAGGACCCTCCGGCGGCCACTTTCCCGCAACAGAGCCCGGGGCCAGCAAAAAGTTCTGGTAACTTCCAACGAACCTTTTTTCCACCAATCTGGATTACCCATCCATCAGCTCCAGGCTCAATGGGGTCTCTCAGGACACGGATATCGGCGTGCAGTTAAAGGTATATTTAGTCCTGAAAGAATTGCCAGAGTCTTCTCTTCTGTTTCGTGTTGGTTTCGGCCTCCTTTCTCCCGCCGGTGTACCCGTTATGATATCGCTGGTAGGGGGTTCCACGAATTCTAAATCTACGCTTCCCCGCACTCATGATCAATGCTTCTGTCTCCGTCATGTTCTCTCGTCCGGCCTTCCAAACCGAACTTTCTTGGGTCTTCTCACCACTGTCAACCCACGGCAGGCTGAACCTTGTCTCTTTGCTTGGAGTCCTTCAGAACTCTGCTCCACTTGTGGCTTGATGAGCGGCGAACTCAGGTTTAGGCCTTTATATATTTTAACGGACGGTTTGCTCTCAACATAGAGATAGGTACAACAAAAATAATGCAAACATGCAGAACACTAGCAGACAAGAGGGCTAGAAAACTTCATCCATCAGGGTCTTCGCCGCTTTCGGGCGTTTGGGAGGCTTATCGACAGATTTTTTGCTAGGTCGTTCGGGCTTTTCTTTAATCGGACGAAGCCACTCACTCCTAACCTCCTCAGGTCTGGTGCTCCAGCAGTCGCTAATCTCGTAATCGATGTATCGTTTGAGTTTCACTTCCAATTCGTCGCAGACAAGCAGGTCGATTGTGTCCATGGCGTCTCCCAGGTCTCTTAGAGATTCATGGAGAAATTTAGTCGTCAGGATGCGGGATTCCGTCGAGAGGCGTTTGCTGAAGCCACCGGCGTTGCTTAAAATCTCCGTCGGATACTTTGCCTGTCGACCGCGCAAAACAGCAGGGAGGCCCTTACCCTCCAGAGGGAAAATCGGAACTTTGCTCCATCGTAGTTTATCTGCATGTTCTGCTGAAACGCACACCCCGTCGCATTCGCTTACGAGGCCTATTTCTGTCAACTGGTGTCAAAGAATGTCTATCAGATGCCAACCTCGTATCCTATGAGTGTTCCCTCGCTTGGGATAGGAACATCTCGAAAACGTAAGAATAGGCGAATAGGCACGCACGCTTCGAAAGTTCATCCCAAGCGCCTTGGTCTTGACCTTGTTCACTTTGAAATAGGACAAAATGGCGTGGATGGCTTCGACTCCGGGATGGTCGTTCAAGGTCCGACTTAGAGCAGGAAATCTTTTCTCGTGCCATTTCAGAAGCTGTGGCGCGCTGTTAGTGAGTTGAAACGTTTGCATTGAGAGTACCGTCACTCACGGGTCCGACGGGGATTGAAATAGTGGTTGCACCAGCCTCGACGCAGGCGGCTGCGTGCATGAGGCAGCTAACGAGATATAAGTTCACAAATACTCCCTCTTTCTGCAACATCTGAGCAGCAAGTATCCCTGCATCGGTTGCAGGAATCTGCCAGAAAAGTCAGTCAGCAGCCAAATGGTGTCACTTCAGGTCAAGTGCTTGTGGAAATCGGAAATACACACGCTGACAACGATACTGCTTTTCGGGACCCCTCTGCGAGAAAGCATTTTCCTAAGACGATTCGCAGAGGCAACAAGAGAGGCAGTGTTCCCATGCGCTCGAGGGTCAACGAAAGTGATGTGCGGTCCTTGCACATGATCTCCGATGGCGCATGCCAGCTCCGTGAACTGATAAGCAGCACAAACAAAAGATCCGAACTGATAGTCAGCCGTTTGTGTGTTCAAGAAGTCCGGTTGACCCACTCACGAGGTGTTCTACTGCCAGTGTGACGTGCTCTTGGCGCATCTCTGTCCCGTTTTCCCTGCCAGACATGACGTGAGCTTCGCCCGAGTCGGTCGCCGTGGAGCGAAGAGAACTCAAAATATATGCAACAAAACGCACTCGAGGAAAGCGTCTAACGCCTTCTGCGTGGCCAGCCAAACGTAAGAGTCTAGATGTCCTGTGATGATCTCCTGAAGCAGCGTTTCTGGATTGAGCATCGACCCGCTCAAGTCGTGAATAGAGAGGGCTATAATTAAGCGCCGTAAGCGGCTCGCGCGCAACATTGCAATTGCCTGAACGGTTAGGGAGCTGTGGCGTACTTTCAAAATTAAGTGTATCAGCGATGATCGCTGTATTATTATCCTTCAACTTCCGTTCTAATCCACCGTCCAGCGGGATTGTGGCTCGAGCTAGAAGCTTGGTTGGAACAGGCATTGGCGAAGGCTGGAATGAAAACAGTGAACTCTAGTGTGGTGGCGTTGTTGGGAGGGATATAGGCGCCGAGGCGGGTGAATGTTCAACTTTGGATCTGCGGCGAAAAGGAAGATTGAAAGGATTCAATTTTTATATCGAAAGTTGTCGGTGGCACTGTGGCACTGTTGTGGACGGCCAATGCGCGTTGTTGGCGCAGAGGCCACTTCCTTTTTGGGCTACGCGCTGTGGCACGCGCCTGCTGCCCAGAGCACGCGTCGGCTAGTCGGCTATTACCGCGACCAGAGGGCTAACATTGAGGAAAGGGCTTTGTTGTCTGTGGTTGCCATCTGGAGGAGGAACAAAGAGGCTGAACAAGGTGCTGCCCATAATTACTGGCAGCTTCACAACGGCTAGGCGACTTGCGTCCTTGAAAATCCGAAAGGTTCTGACAGTACATACGACGTTGACATTATTGATTCCTATCCCACCTTCTCCTGCCGTTATAGCATCGCCGATCTGGTGGTCATAATCCTTACCCCATCGCTTCTGATCTTCTCTGTCTCACGATCAATTAAGCTTTACCTGAGTTTCGTAAATGAAGTTTCGAAATCAGTGTATTAGATGTAGTAGATCACAACGTGCCAAGCACGAGGGGGAAAATTACAACACTGGAGCCTAGGGGACAACATTTCATGACGAGAAAGCAGGTACGACGAGGGGTATATTCTATGACATCACATTTACAAAGCATTTGGACGAGGGAGAAGAGGGAGGAATGGAGGAACGAGGAGGGAGGCAAGGAAACGAGAGCCCCACCGTCATCAGCGGTGGAGATGTGCTCTGTCAGAGGAATAGGCGTGCCAGTCCATATTATTGTGGTTCTGACTTTGGCTGTTGGAGTATGAATATTGGATTGAGGGGTGATGATTGGCGTTTGCGCTCTGTGATACGAAGAGATTGCTGTGAGGGAGTATCGCGACTCGCGAGGCAGCTGGACCTACGACGTATTGGTCGTCCTCCACCTTCACCGGGGCATAGTGGCTGTTCGCTGGCGAGTAGTTACTGGACATGGAGTGGTGGTCAGAAAGATGCGGGCGATGATCGATTTGAGAGTGCACAGGAGCTTGCACTTGAATGGGCTGGAGAAAGACAGGTCGTTACTAGGATCCTAGTCCTTATCCACAAAGCGCCGCCAAAGGCAAGCAGAAGGAATTCAGGAAGGAATAACACTCGCCGAGAACGGTGGACTCGAGGTAGCACTCGAACCGGAAGGGGTATTGGGCATTTGGAACGGGGGCGCGTGGAGGCCGCCGAAGATGTTCGCATTTTGGCCGTGTCCTGCTGATGGTGAGCTCATGCTGCCGTTGCCGTAGTGGTGGGACATGGGCTGGGGAATGGTTAGAGGAGGGGGAGGTCGAGTAGAGGGCTCATGGCCGTGAGGTGGCGTGTCGCTGGGGCTCTAGAGGGGCAAGAAGATCCGTGTCAGAAATTGGGCCGACATTCCACGACGCCCTGGCTACGCACTATGTAGATGCCATCCTGATGCCCTGGCTTACGCCTCTTCAGTCCGTAGTCTCTGTCGCAAATTCGGGGGTCGGCGTATGAGGAGAGTGACCGCCGCGTGGAGTCGGAGGAAAGCGTCCGGGATCCAGAGTCGGTGAGGAGGCGTCGAAGCTCGTCGTTTTCTTTCTGTAGCCGACCATTTTCCTGCTCGAGCTCCTTGATCTTCAGCAACGGTGGTGGAAGCGCGGCGACTTGGTCGGTGGAATATCCAACAGCCAGCTGAAGCTTGGTGACGGTTTGTTCGAGCTGTTGGTGAGGTCAGGCCTCATTCCCGGCAGTGGGAATGCGATGGTGGACGCTCACCTGGTCGATGTACGCCTTTCGCTTGGCTCGATGTCTCGCCTGCGCTTTAGCGTTACGGCTACGCTCAGGGCGTTCAGGTTGTGCCGTATGACCAGTAACAGACGACATCAGTGTAACGTAAGGTCTTGTGGGGGAATGGGGATCGGGGTTGGAAAAGCGATACAGAGAATGAGAGTCAAACTTATAGCGTGGTCAATAATGCAGCGCCCGTTGTTGGGTTTTATGAATCCCATTTTTCTCTGCTCTCGAGTGTTGAGTTCCCGAGCTGTTCGTTTTCCTCGATCTGGAGATAGACCACTGAATAAGGTTGACCCTGGGCTCTTGGCCGTGAACCAGAACCCCGGGTCGCCCTTCGAATCTTGGACTTTGGAGGTTTCGCGTCGTATCTGTGATCTCCCACTCTGCTTAACTCCAAAAATCTTCCTGTAGCTGGGATATAATTCCTGAAGCATCTAGTGCCTGCAACGAGGTTTATTCGGCCGTCATGCTGGGGCCTGCCTCAACATACTTGACAAGGTGTAGTGACCCACCGTAGGATTTTAGGTGCCATCGGCAGCGGCAAGTTGCGGCACTTGGTATCTTCCAGCTGTATGGGCGTCGTGCCTTAGGTCTTCTGAGTGATCGGGGATCAACAACAAAATGCTTCCGCAGCTTCCAGAAACGGACATAGATAGTGACAGATTTCAAACTCCGCGAACACCCATTTGTAGCATCTTCTCCATCTTGTTTCCCGTCAGGGTATCCAGCCCAAATGGTTTTGTGGCGCACGCCTTTCTGCAAATAACTCACACAACGGTGCGTATACTCAATATCACCCCTCGGACGCCATGGGGCTCCACCACGATGCCCCACGTTTGGTCGACCTTGTCCACGTTCCAGTCTTTCGCTTGCTCAAGTTCTTTTTGCTAGGCCGCAAAGCCGCGAGGACGCTCCCAGTCTCTGCAAAAATCATTTAATTAAGATGGTTCACTTTATCTCCTCCATGAGGGCGGTGGATTTTGTGCTGATGTCCTATGAAATGAAGCCCTCTATCGCCAATTTTTTCAACCACCCGAAATCATATACCTCCTTTCGTCGCGGAAATCTCCACTTCACAAGGATTGTATTGGCTCAAACACTCGAGGTTCGGTACCTAGCCTACAGAGGTTGTTTATAGCTGTAGACCCAATATATCCGCTCTTTCTAAGAGGTAACACCCATCCACGTTCATTGATTTCGGTATTGCGAACCCTCCGATTCAAAAAATGAGAGCCAGCAGGTGGCCAGGAACCCCTCGATGCTGATTAGTGTTCAGTCGCTGCATGCAAACGATGAGAAGCGCCCACCACGGAAGATCCCGTCCTCGTTCTTGCAGCGTGCGCTTTGTCAGGTTGAGTCTGTTACGGATCGCAGGGTCGGTCATCAAACCCAGCGAAAGGCATGAATAAGTAGTGCCAATATTATAGAGACTCCAAGGTCCAAGGTTACTGTATAGCAAAAAAAAGGTAATGGGGTTGAAGCTTATACTCGCTTTTCCTATAGAATGTCAAGCGATTGGTGCGTTGATGACGGTCGAAAAGAATCCCCGTTCTCCAAGTGCGACCACAACTGAGGCAAGACCCACAAAAAATACATCTAAACCTTCGATGTCGATGAATCCATCGGAATACGGGGCGGTATCACTGAATCATTATTTCCTTAGGGGACTGGTCCCGAACCACCCGAAAATGTAGGGAGTGAATCACAGAGTGACTCGCGCCAGCCAAACTTACACCTGAAGGTACGAGGGCTTTGTTATCTCTTGATATAGCCCCTTTTGTCAATCGCGCAGGGTCGACGGGCATTGTGGTCACATTTCTCGGTCGGCCTTGGCTCTCCTTTTTTGAATGAAAACCTTAATTTTGCTTCCGGCCCAAGGAAATCGTTGTTCAGCCACGATTGGCGATGCCCAGGAACGATTTCTGACGACGAGCGTTTGGGAGCAGAATGGTTAAATTCAAACACAGCGGCGTATCTATTTCTCATGGACATATACACCAGGAATACGCGACCCGAGGATGGTGCGAGAGAAGCGCTCGCTCCTGGGCCGTCATCGATTCATCATGTGCCAGGGAGGCCCAAATTGTGTATACGGCCGACGTTCAGTCCCGCATCATTATTCTTCCATGTTATTTAACCTTTCAGCGCCTCGATGTCGAGCAACCTCACACGAAAGCAGCGAGGACTTTTATCCAGGCGAGATAGTTTTGCGCGTGGCAGCGACCAGGCGAGGTACTTCCGGGTCACGAATACGCTTTCCATAGCTTTCAATGATTGTTTGACCCCGAGTGCCCTTAACTCTCCTCCGCCTAGACAGTCCGCATCGAAAGCGGCTATGAAGACAGCAACACCCTGGATACGTTGTTCTTTGAACTTTCGATGGCGATGCTACATGCCAGAAAACCGCGTTTCATGAAATTATACATGTGCGCCGATTCAATGCCCAATGCCCTAAGTCGGATTAGGGGACACTGGCCGGCGAGCGATTGTAAAGGGCATTTCGCATGGAACGCGCGACAGCGGTCGTTGCACGACGAACACGAGTAGGGGTCCTCCATAGAACGTGTCGACGGACCGTAGAGCACCCGCTGAGCGCGTTGTTCATGGTCCCCAAACGCCATTTTTGTCTTGGATGGGAAAGCCTGGACTGCTTCAATGGTTCTTTTGTTGAGCTTTCCCTATCCGCAATGTGAAGGGTGGATCATCTTCCAGAAAAACGCGGGCAATCTGAATTGCAGGTGCACTACTATCGCGAAATGAACGTGGTTAATCACTCAGACAGGCAGGTGCGTCCAAGAACAACGGCGAGGAGAACGTGCAATCAAGAGGTTGCGTTTCCTGGAAATGCATTGGCCTTGTGCACCACGTTGTAGGCACGAAATGACGAAGAATAATATCCGCTAGATAATAGAAGTGTGACAGTACAAGAGGCGGACCGTCAATAAGCATCAATAGTCCTGATTCAGTCTTCGTCATCGTCCGAAAGAATCAACCGTTTGCTGCGGTGGGCGTGTGGTTGCCCGGTCTCTGTACCGCCTTCTTGGGCTGAAGGTGAGTCTGACTGATCCCCGACCTCCGACGATGCGACAGGTGAGGACCGGGAGGGGTTTGATGCAGTCGAGGCAGGCCGTTTCATAATCGGTCGGGGGCGAGGGCGAGGGCGGCGGGCGGTGACCTGTGCATCTCCTGGCTCACCTTGGTTGACAGCCTGGGTGTGGGAGTGTGCAAGGACCTCCACATCGCTGTCCATATCCGGTTCCAAGAGGCGATGCTCCTGGTCAGCTGAGGTCGCGGACTCCTTTCTCCCCTTGCGTTTTTTGGATTTGGAACCGCCCTCCCCGTCTTTTCTACGCCGCTTTTTTGTGCCGGTAGGTTTCATCGTAGGAGGACGATCGTTACCAGCAGACGCGGCGGCCAGAGCAGCCCTTTCACGGCGTTCCTTCTCTTTCTCCAGGAAAGCATCCATCTCCCCGTATTCTTCGTCACTGTCCCCGATAAACTGAGCCGACTTGTACACTTCCTTTTCTTTTTTCTTCTTCTCTTTGAGTTTCCTTCGACGCGGCTCACCGTCGGATGAGAGGCCCTCATCTCCAGAGTCAGGTGACGGGGAACGCCGACGTCTGCGACGTCGCTTCTTCGCGAGCAGCTGTGCTGCTTTCTTGCCATCAAGATCGATTGGCGTTTCGAGGAATTGCTTGATGACGTTGAGGGTGCGCTGGAGCTCTTCGATGGAGATCCCTGAAGGAATATACCACTCCAATTCGTCGGAATCTATTCGGACGAGAACGAACAAAATTAAACCAGGAAAGGTCACATATTGCAGGTTCGCCATACCTTCGTCAAGGATGAAAAACTTGGACAGGCGAAAGAGAAGTTTGAGGTTGGGGTTCTTCGTCGCCGCCTCCGCCTGTTCATCAGTCTCATAGGGAATCACTGACAGCGACGATCAGAACAATGGGATTGGGAAAACATCTGTCCCAACACTCACAATAGTCAGTAATTTTGGCCAGTGCTTCCGCCGACGCCTTCACGACTAAAGGGTTCCCGTCCTGGACATCCTCTTCGTCTTCTTGGTTGCCCGTCTCTTCAATAATCCGAGAACGTTGACCCACTACAAATGCGATGATCTGCCCCAGGTGTAAGTTAGCCCCGATCCGGCAGTATTGCGGTGCACGTTTCATGAATCGACGTACTTCTGTTGTCCACTTGACCAACTCTGTTTGACCCGCCTCCACCAGACAAGCAATCGCTATCCCAAGCTGATCACTCCAAGAGTAACCCTTTTTGACTTCAACGTCTGGCGGGAACCGTGTGTCTGGGATCGTTTTCGCGTCTTTCTTGGTCTTACTTTCCGGCTCCCAACTCGAGTACTGCTTCCAATTACCGCGGTTCTTGGGGAAGAGTGCCTATAAGTAAAGGGGCTCAGAATACTGTGATTCCCGTGGAAGTAGATTTCCAATACGGACGGACCTCGACTGCGAGGAATGGCTCCTTCTCCAACGCCTTGAAGAATTGGCGCAAAATGAAATTGACGAGAGCGATGAGGTCCTTGTAGGGTTGATCCCGAGGAAACGACTTCTGATCTGCGATGATTGCTTTGAAGAGGTTCAAAGTGGAGACCTACGTAAACAGTGCTGTTATCAGTCTCGGACGCCGTAATACCATAACGCAACGAGTGCGCGTAACACGGACCTTGAAGAAGAGGCCCTCCGCTTTAGCTTTTACTGCTTGTCGATGTAACAAGCTAACGATGCGACGCATTTTCTCAGACGAGGAGAATTCGCGATAACGGGCGAGGTAAGTCAATAGGGTGTGAGTGATTTCCGCTTGGGCAAATTTCTGAGGATCGAATCTGAATGACAAACACAGGACAGGGAACAGGATACGTACACTCTCGAATGCTTCAAACGTGAATAAGGTCTCGTTAATGGCTTCCTCCCGTTCCTCTTCTTCTTCTACGTCAGGGATACCGTCTTCCTCTGAGACACCTGGAGAAACTGTCAGGAACGGGACTCCACACATTACGGCTGAGTTTACCTTTTGATTGTCGGCGTCGCTTCGAAACTTTCTGCCTGACATAAGTGTCCTTTCCCTTCGTTTTGCCCCAAGATTCTAACATCTTGAGAAGAGCGTAGGAAAGGTAGACACTTGAATCCAGGTACACGAGTGACTGCGTTCCAGGCTTGTACGTCTTCAAGCTGTCGAGGGCAATATCAAGGACCTCGCCGTTATAGACCAATTGCTGTTGCAAGACATCCGCGGCCTCCCTGAGGTTATCGTCACGGATATCCGAAGACGACATTTTGTCTATGAGAAGGAGCAACTGGGTAAGGCATTCGATGCCCGCCTGCAGTTCGGTCCAAAGCTTGGGCTGCGAGATGAGAATGTGAACATCGAGTCAGTAAGTGCGTCTAGGTGATACAGGAGGCAAGAGTCTCGAACAAGCGCACCTTTTCTTCGACCGCCTCCCTCATGCGCTTTAACACCCAGATGATCCATGATCGTTCCATCACCTCGGCAATGAGCCCGAAGTCCCACTTGTCCTCGCTGCTCTCTCTCTCATGTCGTTCCTTCGACCGTATGGACAGGAAGAGTTCCAAGAACCACTTTGTTACGAAGAGAAGGCGGAGGTTGTCTTTCTCGGTTATCTTTGGGCGCTCTGACCTGATATCCTTCAAAAGTCCGGCCAAAAAAGCTATACTCGCACAAAAGGGAGACGGTCATCGATACCGTGCACGATGGGAAGGCGATGGCTGGAATAGACTCACGATTGAAGCAGGACTCGAGGAACCCTGTAGCTAAGTCTTTCAAGATGATTCTGGCCTCGAGCGACAGACTGTCACTAATCCCCATTTCGTCCATCTTATTCACCTTCCTGGCTTTCTGGCGTTTGGTGATATCCATGATGCTCCCCGACTCTCCGGATATTGCCTGTTGGCGATGAAGCACAAAGGCTCGCGATGACGACGACGCTGCGGGCTGCGAATCGGTTCCGTTATCTGCGGACGCCGTGGTGGGCGCTTTCTTGTTCGTGTTGAGCTTGACGGAGATGGTTGTTCCGAAGCGTGAATGCCGCGAGCTAGCCTTTTGAGCAATACTTTGTCGATTCCGATCTTCCAGCGCGAGAAGACGTTGCAGGTTCTCTGCAGGTTGCTGAACATCGATGTTAATTAAGCATATGAAATGGCTGTCGCAATCGTGCGTACCTTCGCCTGATCGACAGTCAGAGAGGCCGGTTGGACTCCTCGGAAGAGAAGATAGAGTATCTCAAGCACGAGGGTGTTCCATCCGTTGAAAAGCGGGTCGTCGTCGGTGTTAGAGGCTATGGTGAGCAGCAGGTCGAGCGTATGAGTCTCCGACAGAACACGAATCAATTTCGACTGAAGAGCCGAGAACTCTGCTTGATCGGCGCTGCGATGGGAGCTTGCTGGTAGGTCCTTGATGAAGGCAAGATTTCGAATAAGATGGAGAACAACGTTGATGACCTGCCCGTCACGTTCGACTCGTTCTTTCGGATGTTTTGCCAGCGGCGGCAGCATAATCCCGAACATTGCTTGAATAACCCCAGGTTTCAATAGTGCTTCCTTGTAGTGAAGGTGACTCTCCAGCAGCTGGGTGAAGTCGGCTCCTCTGTCGAGCTCCTCGTCCAGTTCCTTCAACTCCTCTGCCATGTCGATGGGCCACGTCATGGCTGTCATGAGGTCCACGCAGGTAATCGCACGCTTATCCTCTACGAGGCCCTTTCCGGCCGTCTCCAGGAGAATCGCAACCAGGTCGTTTGGGAGCACACGCATCTCCCAGAAGAGTCGAGCAACAGTTCGTTCGTCGTCAGTCTCGTCCTTGCGCCACAGCTTCTTCAAATCCTTCAAGCACCCATTAGCCTCGTCTCCCATCACATATCGATCCCCTTCATAACCACCCAGTGCATCCACGACACGTCCCACTACCGGTGCCAGAATCTCTCTTCTATCAAACCATTCCTCGCGCCGTTCCTGCTGGTCGTCATCGTCCGAGATATCGATAATTTCCCTGTTCATGTCGGTGACTCGTACTTTCGACAGATTTCTTTGGGGGTATAGGAACGAAAGGCAGAGCAAGAAGGAAGCGCAAGTCTCAACAGAGAACAACCAAACCAAGAACGTGACCAATTGACTAGTGACAGGACACCATGATCACTTGGTGTGACATATCGTGAGTGTGACACTTTATCTAATCAGTTATATTAAGCGCCCACATGTTCTGCCAACTCATAATATACGCCGGCCAGACAGATAATCTTATGGCGGGCGCTCCTATCCGCCATCATCTTGATTACGGAATATAACGGGACCATAACTATGTACTCTGCCCTAAAATGCCCCAATTCAGTTGACGAGGACAATAATTAAAGCCCGGCTACATTCATAACACTGCTATACGACTTCGTCTAATCCTTTGATCAGCAGAGAAGGTGTGTTCTATCACAATGGATTTTTTTCCCAAGAGTTTCCGACAAAAAGATTAAATAGGGATTGCATTGCGTGCTAACCCCATTCCGCTCAAGACCCAACTGGACTTTGCTCATAAGTAGAAAAGGAGATACGAAGATTTCGCTTCATGATCATCATTTATTGCGGACCTGCAGTGTGATAGCGGCGCCTTATTGCCAGATCCCCCTTTCTCTAAGGAGAGGTTCTACGTGCGCCACAGGCCGCACACCCTCACACGAGGCAAAGGTGCGGGTGACACCGAGTCTAGATCTTATTTGACTGCCACGGGTTTGATAATCTTCGCTGTTCGGATGCATTCCGCATCGTCCGGTTGTCAGACATCCCCGAGTCCTCGCAGAGTTTTGATCTGTTGTTTCTCCTTGAAGTGGTTCTCTTTGGGGCCTTTCTGAAGAGAGTTATTTGTATTCATCTTTCTAAGCTCCGTCCTTCGCGATTCCAAGCATTTTCTGCTCACTTTCAGAGTACTCGGCTAGGTAAGTCTCGGCAAGTATCCGCCTTTATGTGATGCGGAGAGCTTACGACAGCTAACGGCATGCGTTGCTGGAAACAGGCGTATGTCGAAACCCACGGTGATTTGAGTTTTAAAGCCTCGATTATCATAACCAAATGATCACTGTCGCCGGCGGAAGAACTGTACGGCGTGCTTGATCCGATTCCCCGACGGCAGTCTGACTCCACGCCTGTCTTCCGAATTTCTGGGATCCATGTGGAGTGACTCTTTCTTGACGCCCTTGGCGATTGGAATTCAGGAAAATGCATCACTTGACTAGAATGAAAGGTCTTTCTGCCTTCCGTACCGGAGCCTGAGACATGGATAGAATCACCTTATCAAGTTATCCTTTCTCACTCTTCTTAGCCTCATTGATACAAGATAACCCCGATTAGGTCTGCAATGTATTCGATGGACACCTCCTTTCAACATCCGGAGACATTCCGCACTGGGACGCACACCAGGCTCCTTCGGTCTGTTTTCTGTATTCTGCCCAACAACACAGAGACCCTGATGTTCACTTCAAACTCAGCGAATGTCGATCGAATGACGAGTTTGGTTGCCTCCGGGGTTCAGGGGATCTCCGCTCCAGCACATTCGCGGAGTTATCGAAAATCGGGTAGGCGTCGCCTTTTATCGCCTGCAACCCTTCGAAGGCTGTGACCTCACGCCGAGGAGAATGCACGGAAAAATGGAGCGGAGATCAAGAATAATCAACTCCGGATCTTCCATCCCCACTCGACCTCAGAAGTCTTCCAGAAAAATACACAAAGTAATGATTCGGAGGAAATGAAGAATGTGCACGCCGACGCCGCGCTGACCAAGGGACCCGCAAAGTGACTCGTGTACGGCATGGGGCAACGGAAGTAATTGACAGCACACTATAGATAGGAACTGGAAGAGGTGCTCAAGGAAGATTATCAGCGACAACGCTCAGGGTATGAAACCCTCAACATGGTCGGCGCTGCTCGTATGTGAAATAAATTTGCTTGGAAGCAGCATAGAAACTCGCAGTCTGTTTGGGGAAAATCAAACAAAACCATCGTAGTCGGAGTCAGAGAGTCGAACCATGAACCACTTCAGTTCCAACAGAAGGGCGCGGTTAAAATGGAGAAATGTGGCGTTGGATCAAACCCGACGAAACTTGCATCGCAGTTAGTGGGTATGGCGTATATTTATAGCCTTTTCAATCTCCAGAAACAGTGAACGCTCCTGCAGCGCTGACAACAGTTATCAGTATAAGTCATCTGCATCATGAGAAAATGAAGCTGCGATCCAGGCGGATGACGATTAGACTTTGGCGAATGTGAACTAGATACTCTCGTACGCAACGTATCAGGAGAGCCATCGAACGCAGGAAAAACATGGAAATGGCTGCCGTCTGCGCTTTTCAGAATGATAACCGGGAAGGACAACAGCACCCTAATCACCTAGTGCTAACACCACTGACGGTGTCGCGCGAGCCAGAAATATGTAGCCAATCATAGCAAAAGGACACAACTTTCGAACCAAGTCCTGGACTCCTAGTCCGATCAGGTCGATATCAAGAGTTTGGCACCTCATGCACCCATTGTCAGTGTCTAAAATTTACAGAAGCGGCAAGTCCAAAGCCCCGGCACGACAATCGCCCTCCCCGCGAGGGCTCCATGAAGTATTTTTACAGTGGCAATCATAGCAGGAAAGAAAGCTAACCTTTCACTCCAAGTACCAGCCGCCGCCGCAAGTCAACTGGGTGCGTGATAAGAACCCTATACGTCGAAGGCGGAGAGCGCAGCTGAGTACGCAACCGTTCAATTTTGAAGCAGGCTGAAGCAAAAATTTGCATAGGCGAGGTGAGCAGCAAAAGTAAAGACCGAACGTTCGCTGATCTGCGCTAGTACAAAAACCTTCGCCGCAAGACAATCGTCGGTTTGAAAATCCATTCCGGCGGAATAAAATTTCACGCAAACGGGGATGAAAGCAGGTGATACTTGAATTGTGGGGCCGCAGATATCCGTAACAACCCAACAGAGCATAGACGAAGCACTGTGCAAGCTTTGTCGGGCTGCCAGTTCCGGCTCGACAATCTTGTCTTCAGGCCCTGCGCCACGAAATACCTGCATCATCGGGAAATCGTGCAGAAGACGAAGCAAGACATCTGAAAGGGCATACTCGAGAAGGGCATGGCCTGCACGTTGGGTATGCGGCGCGACCTTTGAGACGCTGGGAGCACCAGGTAAAGCACTGCTCTGTAGGTTTTGGAGAGGCCCTAAACTGTATCATTTGGTGTTCTGGTGTACTCGTACACCGAGCGATCTCGACCAGGGTTTACAGTATGTCGCGTTGGCGGCGGAGGATTACGAAGGTTCGAAAACGATCACGTTGGGATAGAACTACCTCCTAAAACAATTGAAGCATTAGAGTGGGCAGGAAGAGTGATAGAGACCTGTGATGTTTAGGTGTCAGCAAGTGGCGTACAGGCACCACCCACTAGATGTGGGTGTAGTAGTTGCTGAAGGTTCTGATTACTCTGGCCATTCCCACCGGCGTTCACTTCTCTGCATGTTGCTACGGAAATCGAAGGAAGACTGTGCAGTGGCCCGTTAAGCCCGAGCTTGAGCAGGAGTCAGTATAATGGCCGTTATTCAGGCCAACGGACAGGGATCCCAGTGACAGAGTTTGTTGAAACAAGCACAGAGCGACCAATAGCATCGAAACTGCAGAGGAACGTGAATTTTCTGCGTTATCTAAGTTAGAGCGATAATAAAACCGATCGCTAGCACACACCTAGTAGTTCCTCGCTATGAAAGGGTTTGTCAAAACATAGGCAGGGCGAGCGGTCGGAAAGAGTCTACGAAGCGACGTTGAATCCTATCACAGGCAGCTGAGCAAGCAGAGTGAGTACCCTGCGGCTACAATCCGTGCCCGCAAAGACGAGCACGACCACCAGCTTGGCTACCAAAGGAGCATGTTCGGAGCTACAATAACCACCAGCCTCATGTTCCAGAATTCAAGCTCAAGCTCAAGGTTCACGGATGAGCGCCTGAGCATCAGTGCGGAGAAAAGATGAACACAAGGTCCCTAGTGGTCCACAGTGCGTCCTGCAAGAACGAAGACATCGGATGCGAGTTGGCTGCGAAATGGGGTTCGGAACCTGGAATTTAGAGCGATAGACTTTGTTGTACTATGAAACGCGCCGACCCCTCTTTGTAGACTGTGTTCAAATGGAAGACGATGGCGGGTGCGGTTTGAGCTGCAGTTCGGTCACGGTGTCGGCGGAATAGATCATCAAACGCTTGCCCACTCAAAGTACTAGAAGTACTTGAATCAACTTGATGGCACCAGAGGGAGACGTTGATGGCGATGGACAGCCAGCGGCTCCGTGTAAACACAGCACTTTCTGCCGGGGTTAGCACGCGTTTAAATCGGAGGACGGGGATCTGCGGATGCATGAGACGAGACGGATGACTTTGGAGACTGGGGAGGCCGGGGTAAGAGCACGGATGCTGATGATGTATGCGGACCTGCTTACTCGGTCTTAGAAGGCTGCGAGCGCGCCGGGAAGGCACCTAATCAACGGAATAATGACCTCGATAGAAGCCCGAAGCTTCAGTATGCATTGAACGCCCGCAACCGCGTGTGCAATGACAAACACTCTCGGCAGAGCTTCAGTCCTGAATTAGAATTTATGATCCCCAAATGGCAGGAAGAGGAGTCGAGGCAGACTCGACTGGTGGACTTACAAGGCCGTTAACTATGTATCCATCAACGCAACTAGGAATACAACGCGCACCTTAAGGAGATGTGCACTGGAGGTGCCATCGAAACTTGTGGCGCAACTTAAAGGTTTCTGACCTGGAAGGACTGGTTTTGAGTTTCCGATAAACCAAAGAGTTCTAGGTGCTTTCCTTTCTTCCCCGCCCCGTTGGATCATCACGAACCACCACCGAACATAAACCCTTGCACGCGCCTCCAGACGACATCTGGGGCCAGTCACCCCCCGTACATGATGATTAGAATAAGCTAGTGGGGTATATACTTGCCTGCATATTTTCTTTTTTCTCCGTTCGTTGTACCTGTGGGATCTGCTAAGACACAGTTATTCGCTTCGAATCTCCTTCCACTTTTGACCGTGACGATGTCTAAATGACATGGCAAATCAGGCCTCTAGAAGGTGAGATCCATGGCGAGTTCTCGTCCCCAACCAAGGTCAGCCACAGCAACGTTATACTCGTTCACGTTTGGGAAAGTACATTGTCCTCGCGCTCTCCCGCAGTCACTCGTCTACAGATTCGTCATGGATCACCAGGTAATGGCAACGCGCACCTCATGCCTTCGAATATCTAAGGCTCTTTCGTCTCTTGCCCTCGTCGCCTTGGTGTTCGCGCCGTTCGCCGTCTGAAACATCTAAGGAAGTTAACTTTCGAGAAATTTTCGAAATATAAAAAGAATCTTTCTTTTTCTCGAGTATCTCGTCCCTAGCTCTGGTGGCTCATCTCAAACCTCGCATAGGGCCGACGAGCGTGCAGGTGAGTCTGACGACGTGCAACAGTTGTAGATGGTAGGAGTCAGCCACGGTAAGCACGACCTAGGGGGGATTCCTCTGGAGACTGTAAGAAACAATTTTAATTCCACTTCACACTGTAAGATGTACTCAAATACTCACAGCGACACCAGAAATGTGGTGGATTTAGAGGTCCTCCCGATAGTCAAGCATCTACGCATTCGAGTCGTAGTGGTAGCGACTCATCGGGCCAGCGCCGAGGATCTTCTTCGAGACGTGCTTCTTCCTCGAGCCTTCAAGGGTCTTGGGTGCGAGCGCGGCTGCTGGGATTGGCAGGGTGTCCTGGAGAGATTGTTGGAAAGAGGTGCTGGCTCGGACCCAGGACGAACGTGCGTAGGCGAAATAGGTTGTGGAGACGAGACGAGACAGATAGATGTGATGGGTGGCTGGGTAGCGCCGTGCGGGGCGTCTGCATGGGCCGCTCCAGTACTGGCATCTTCGAATGCATTCCAATTCTACATAGTAGTACACACTTCCGAGTGACAACTACTGGGATTATGAATAGATTAGTATTTGATATAGACTCCACTAACCGCTTACCTCCCATTGCGTGTCCTGCAGTGACGACCGGCGCCAACGTCGCTCAACGTCAAGCATTTGAACACGAACATTCCGTGATGAGCTTCCCGCGCCTCATCAAAGGATAAGATAAGATAATGAAGTGCTAAGGCATCAGCCTCTGGTGTACACAATGGTACACATCTATAAAATCGTGATCGCTTTTTTTCTCATTCTTGTAGTACAACCCGGTTCACAAATTCCAGGGGTTCGTGAATAGAATTCCCCTTCAACTTGCCCCCACCAGACCCTCTTTTCTCTTACGACCGTGTCTACACCGATCGATGTTCTTGTCTAGTATCGCCGCTTTCTCCTCGATCCTCCGCAGACACCTATCCGTTGACGCAGAAAAACTTGTCAACCTCCATCGAGGATTATCACGAAGAACGAGGGCAAGAACGAAAACACCGCCAACGGAGTCAGAGCCTTGACTCGATGAACACCACGAAAAGACCCACTAACGGCGCCGACAGCACCAATGATCCAGACGCAGAGAGGCGTGCAAGGACGTATGTACCTTTTCTTTTTCTTCTTCTACCAACGCGAAACGATGGGCTGACCGCCGGATGCAGCATGCAGGCCCTCGACGCCTTCATCGCCACCCAACGTGTGCTTCTCGAACGTCAAAAGGCGGATATTACACGATTGCAAACTCTTCAGGCGTCCTTGAACGAACGACCTGAGCAAGTGATCGAAAATCTCAGCGCTAAGGTGCGTTGCTCATTCTCGACTGTCCGACGGAGAGATTTAATTTCTTGCCCGTGTACAGCTGGCAGACAAGTCATTCCGGCTGAGCGAGCAGCCCGAGTATCGGATTGGGAAGATGGCTCAGGGTTTCGAGTGGGCTGCGTTTGCAGGATGTGGTAGGTGATTTTTCTTTCCTTATGCTTATAACTCTTTTCCTCAAAACATTTCTCGTCTTCTTCGTCTCTCTCTCTAATTGGTGTCACAACCTGTCGACGTCGTTCCATACCACTCAAACCTCGATGCCGTCCTCGACGCCTTCGCCGCAGATCCAACACGCCTCCAAAACCTGACAACACGGGCCATGGCGGCTCTTGCCGCGCGTGCCGTCCCACCACCACACCCACCCCATACTACGCCTTCTTCCACTCCGCCCCAGATCTCCGAGCTGCAAGCCCTCGTGCGCAAAGCACGCATAGACCTCGTCGACCCCGTCCTCGCACGGTGCTCTGAGTTCGTCGCCTCCCTCGGGCCTGACCCTGTCCCCGACGAGGAAGACGAAGAATGCATCCAGACACGAAAGGAGAACGCCAAACGTTTGGCGGAGAGGGAGAAAATCAAACTGCTTAAAGAACGGAAGCTGCGCGCGAAGCCTAGGTGCGGACTCTCTGTACGCGGAGGTGTGCTAGGCACGCAACAACTGGGTGTAACAGGTGTACGAGGCGGACCACGGGCGCAGCCGGAGGCGAGAGGGCAAGGCGAGGAGGGCGTGTGGGTACGTCAGGACGGGGAGGACGAGAGTGGGGATGTAGACGTCACTTTCGATGACGACGACTTCAAGGCCGACTCGGTCCTGCGTATGGAGGATGCAGAGGATGAAGTGATCAAGGCAATTGGACCGGGCAAGACCCTCCTGCACCACCTCCCGCCTCCGTTGCCTCCTTCGTTGTCCCCGTCGCCATCGCCGACACTCATGCTTGAGGACGATAGGCGCAGGCAGAGGGTCAGGAAGCCGACGCGGAAGGTTCGAGAGCTCGAAGAGCGGGCCGAGGAGGAGAGGCCGAGGCCGAGGGGTAAGGTCGTGTTAAGAATCAATGGATCTGCGAAGGTTGTGGCGAAGGAGGAGGAGATGGACGTGGACGTGGATGCTGGTACTCTGGATAGAATGGAGGAGGACGACGGCGAAGAAGACGAAGAGCAGGACGAACTTGACTCCTCGTCTGACGTTGACTCGGATTCGACGCTTGCACCCAATGTCAAACCTTACAAGAAGATCAAAGATGCGAAGAACACCCCGAGTGCCGGAAGAGGAGGAAGAATCCGCAAACCTACAGGCCCAAAACAACTAAAACCAAAGCCAGAGACGTACAAGCAGGCGTGGTCGATGGAGGAACAGAATTTGCTCGAACAGCTGTTGGAGGCGATACCTGATGGGGAGAAGTTTAGGTAGGTACCTTTTTTTTCTTGGTGTTGGCATTTTTTCGACGGTTTTTTTGAGAGCATTTATTTTTTCTTTCTTTCTTTCCTTTGCTTGAAACGTTGGTGCCCCTTTCGACCCTTTGTTACTGGATTATCTTTGTTCCTCGGCCGTTTATCCTCCCTTTTTTTGCTAGATGTTCAGCCTTGTCAGCTGGTCATTCCCGCCACCGGTCGTTCCATTTCTCGTTCTGTGTCTTGTGGTTGTGATTTGTCTTTCGTTCGTCGTCCGTTCTTCTGTGGGGGCTCTTCTTCCTCGTCCTTTGTCAGTTTCTATCCGTTTATCTCTCCTTGTACCTTCTCCTTCGCTTTTGCTGTTGTTGGGTCGTTTCTGGCTGGCGATCCTTTCGTTCCTCACTCCATGTGGTCTGCTCTTCATTCTTTCGTCGTACAGGTTAGTTTTAGCACCGACCTGGTACTCTTTTTGGCCCTGTCTCCTCGTCCCTTGGGTTTCCTTTCTTCTTTTCTACACCATGAACATCATCACGACGCGAGCACGTTCGTTCGTTGGAATCGTTCGTTGGAATCGTCCCTTCTTGTCTCTCCTTTCTTCTTTCTCTTCCACTGGCTAACCTCTCCCTCTCTTCCGCTTCCTTCTTGTTATACCAGGTGGCAGAAGATCTCGCGCGCAATGGACGGTCGGCGGACGCCTCGTCAGGTCGCGAGCCGCGTGCAGAAGTATTTTGAGAAGCTCAAGAAATTCGGGGTAGTATAACCTTGTGGTACTACCGGCGACCTTTGGTAGCACCAGGCGCTGGCACGATTTCGGGTCGATAGGCAGGCGTACGCCCGGAGCAGGAGAAGATGAGGCTAACGAGGAACAAGACACCGACCCCTTTTGACTGAGCGGACTCGGCCTCCACTTTTATCCACCAAGATACTTGAGACGATATCTGAAGAGGAGAAATTGAGGTAAGTTTTTGGCCGCTTCCTTTGCTCTTTTTGCCTCCGCTTCCTTCACGGTCCGAGTATATTCGTCGTTGGCATCTTCCTTCATTTTTCTATCCTCGTGACATTCTTTCTCTTCCATCTGCTAACCCTTACTCTCTTTTGCCTTGTTTTATGCTAGGTAGCAGAAGATCTCGTGCACGATGGATCGCCGGCATACACCTTACCAGACTACGAGCCTCGATCTACTTTGAAAGGCTCAAGAAGTTCGGTGTTGGGTTACGGATAGCTGGTTATTGGTGTCCAAGCTGGAAAAACGTGAACCAACTGTTCACAGTGGAAACTCGGACCACGGATGACCGATTGTGTGATAGTGTTTGTTATGGAAGGGGGTACGATACGACAATACACGTCCAAGGACTCCAAACGTTTTTCTTTTACAAGAGAACTCCGACAGTAACGTTTGCATGCAGGGCCTGGGGTGCACGCTGTTTGCTGATGTGGTGACCAATCTCAACTTCGTAAGACACATATAATATAAGGAAGCTACTGCTTCTCTTGTTCCATTAACAACTGGAGCCCTTCAACCATGTCATCTGAAAGAAAACGCAAGCACTCGGGGCAGGTAGTGCAACAATTTGTTCCCTTATGCGTACAGACTGATAGATCTGTGTCCTAGGATCCCTATGGGATAGCTTTTCTGGGAAAACCGGAAGGAGCGTCCATCCACAACTCGCACGTCCAAATCCATGTCACGAACAGCAAGTAGTGCGACTTTCTGCAAAGGATCTTGAGTGATTCTCAATGGCTTTGGACTCGTAGACTCCAAGAAAATCAACAGTATGACGCCGACGAGGTTCCGACAGGAAGTAGAAGGGAACGACCGAAACCGAATCTCACCTGCCGTGAGCTCAAGTCCTGATGGCGTGGGTAGTTGATTGACTTTCTCCGATCGTTCTGACAGTGGGAGTACTCAGGCCAGGCCGCGACGGCGGTGGAACGAAATATACGTAGGCCGTCTTATGGTCACCGAAAGGCGAGGGTCACCGTTATGGGACCCAGCACCAGACCGACGCCGTCCGCTTGAATATCGCCGCGAAGGTATCAGAATCGGCGACGTTGGGTTCATCACTGAAGACCTCGGTTTCTTCTTCGTTTTCAACATATTTAATGGCTGTTCTCCGGACAATGGGCGGCAGGACCTCATGCCGTTTGACCTGCCATCGGAGAATCTCGTGCTATCCGAGGTGCGAGAACCTGTGGATAGCATCCTCGGTGATGCTGTCGAGCGACGAATACACGGTCGCAACAGGTGAGTTTCACGTTTGCTGCTACACTTCAGCGCACCTTATCTCAATACTGGCTGCTAGTCTGTCATTTTCGACCAGGACTGAGAGCGCGCTTCTCGTCCTCCCCGAAGGTGCAACCAACCTGGAGCTGAAGGACATCCAGGCTCTTCGCCGGTTCATCAGGCGCCCCGACGTCGTCGAAGGCTGGTATCGCTACGCGATCGGCCACCTGGGACTGTCGATCCAAAATGGCGACTTGCGGGTCGTGACCGGGACTCTTAAAACAACGTCCTGGGGCATGGCCGTTACTCAGGAATCAGAGGCCAGGACTCTTGTTAGTTTCCGAAGTCAACTGGACGACGACGATGACGACGTGGACCCTTCCAGGTTTCCAGATGGAGCGCCTCAAGGATCTCGCAAGTTTTCGTGGGTGGACTGCTCCGGGAAGTTCGTCGCAAAAATTGGGCCAGACGAAGCGGAGGTGGATTCTTTGCGAACTGGGGCAGGTGCAGGTGTTACTATGACCGGGCAATTTGAAAATCAGTGTCTTTTCCTCAAAGCCCTGGTAGCGCGACTCTCTGATAAAACGTGGCGTGCGCTGGAACTTGAACTCCACATTGTAGACGAGGAGGAATCAGGACTTGAACGCCCCTTGGTAGATCTACGAACCGCTGCAGCTCCGTCGAAAGGAGCGCAAGTGCTCCATCCACCAACGTCGAGCCAAACTAGACGTTCCTTGCCCTCAGCATATAGCAGCGAAGTGGAGATCCCGGACATTGAGGCCTTTCCAAGGACGAATCCTGCGATTCCCACTAGACTGCTGGATAACATTCCTGCCCTCGACCCTCCGTCAGAAACAGTAAGTACTCTAACACGAACATCCCCCTGGCTCTCATATCATGGTTCCTAACTTCCTAGGCAATTCGTGGTATCAGCAAAAAGCTTTTAGATCTTGTGAGCAACGCCTTTCTTCCCATACGTTGATTTCATTCCTCAAAGCAACAAAATTCTAGTTCCCTCATGCAAGACTCGCACTCCTGCATGACGACAACTGGTGTTCTGTGTTAAGAGAGGTCAGCCGAAAACGTTGCTCTCCCTGGTTTACTGATTGACCTTCGATCTCTGGTAACAGACTGACAAAGTGATGCCTACTATTTCAGAACTCTGGGAGCGCATAAGGGCCTCTCATGAGATTTGCGAAGAGGATGGTAAGATAGTCAATACTTCAACCTTGTAGGAGATTATTGATTCACTCAAAACAAGGTGTCGTGTTCTTCGACGATGTCCGGGTGCGTGAGGACGAAATGGATCCTACGGTAGTTTGCGATCTTGAAGAAGACGACCTTCCAATGGAGGAATTGCATGAGCAAGACGTTACTCACCACCACCATTCTACAGCATGGGAGACAGAAGATTGGGCCGCCGAGAAGCACCCTCAGGTTTGTACTTCCTAAAAAGCAAACTGAGCAACATTCGGGCTGATATTGGAAATTCAGGACACCGTTAATTGGGGCTCGCCTGGCCTGTCTTTATGGGCTGCCACTCACCGTGGGCCTCGTTTCTCAAAAGGACTTCGACGACTCGACCTGCCAAACAACGCGGCAAGTTCTGCCTCGTCGGAAATCGAGGCTTATACACGAGCACCGTCTTCGCCAGACCACCCCTTCGTCTCTGAACAAAGCAAGCAGCAACGTCACGGTGAGCACCTTGGGCAAAGCCGGAACGCGAGAGCACAGGCGCGGCATCGGGCGAAGCGCAAGGCGTACATTGAAGAGGTAAGTGTCCACAATTGTGCACATGTGCGTGCCCATTTACGGGAGGGTGGTCTGACCGACGGTACCTCTCGAACAGCTCGAACAAACCGTCGCAAAGCTCCAGATGGCAGTTGGGTACTCAGAGGAGCAAGTCGCTGCTCTTCCGTCACCGTTAGTGAGGATGAAGGAACTGGAGCAGGCAAACGCTCAGCTACGGATGCAAAATGACCACCTTCGGCGGCTTCTGACTGACTCAGGTCAGACAGTCTTCTCCGACCTTTCAGGAGGGCCACTCCGAGATCAAGACTCTCGAGCTTTGAACGAAGACGAGGTCTACTTGCATGAGCCGATCCGTCTGGTTCTTCCGATGGGCCTGCCCACGCCACGCTCGAGCAGCAGGATGAAATAGACGATCTCTGAGGGGGATAAGGTCACTGTGGGAGTTATTCTCTCGTTTTCTTCTTGATTTGTGGCGGTACCATCTCCTCTTTTCTCCTTCGAGTGTTGTACCAGACTAGTGGGTATGATATGCGCAACAGACGAGACGCCCGCCTCATTTTGATCGCACTTGACAATTCATGCTGTTACCGCACTCTTGCAATCATTTTGTCCAATAGCCCGCAGAAATGGTGACAGTTGCAACCGACTCGGGCCTTCGACTCATCGACACCAGTCACAACTATGGCGTTCTGTGAAAGTTCCTACCACAACATTTACAGGAGGCAGCGCCGGCAAAGGTGCGAGCAGTCTCAGTCTTCAACCCACAGCGCGGGACTGAACAATTCGCCTGGTCTAGGTAATAGGGATTAAATAAAGCATTGTGCACACATGTTTGTTCCATAGCTCGTGCGAGCGAGCGCCACGAGCACAGGGACAACACATGCGCTCAGTGCAAACAATGCTTACCCGCGAAGGAGGACGAAGAGCAGGCCACCAAAATTATCAACCAGCAGACACGGGCCGCACATGTTTGACTTGGGCTTGAACACCATATTATCCTTTACCACATTATCGCCACCCATCACATTCCAACTAGCGCGATATTCGACTCTCTGTTCCCGCCTCGTCTGATCTGATTGGGGCTGGTCGCTCGTTGTTTATCGGTCCTTTATGTTCGACGCCTCGTTCCACAAATTTGCAAAGTGGTTTGGGGAGCTCCAGATGTTCAACCAGCGGGCGCTTATTATGTAAGGACCAGGGCGTGAAATACGACGAAAGATACGGGGTCATTGGAATAACATGTAATATGTATGTTTTCCTGCTATCTTCCACTTCGAGGCAGCTGTGGTGGGTACTTGGTCCAGCATAAGCATCAGCAACAGTGTTGGAGAAACGGGGTAAGTAGCGCTGCTTCTCTCTTTTCTTTGGGGAAGAGGCGATGCAGGGCATATGACCAACTGACATGAAGGGTGACTACCAATTCATGATCTAGAGAATAGACGATACTTCAATCTTCCCTTGTCCTCCCATTGACGCCATCACGCCCCTCGGAGTCCTTTAGCATCCAGCCATGTCGTCCAAAAAGAAGGTGTTTAAATGAATTCTCTCCTTTTCTTTTTTGCCTCATTGATTTGCGCCCAAAGGATTCTGGTGGAATATCTTTACTGGGCGCTTCACAAGGAATGTCCATCACCAACTCAAGCATCAAGATTATTGTCAATCAAAGTAGGTAGTGTCATTGTAAAGGACCTTGGGGTAGTTTCTGTGATTGTTGGCCTCACAGCCTGCAGGTTCCAAGACAGTCAACAATATGACGCCAACGAGGCTGCAACAGAGGACAGAGGGGCAGGCTCAAGAACAAACTTTGGGTGAGAATGGTGTGCGTATCCTGTGGAATTTTAGGTGCCTCAACACTTCTGATAATCGGTGTGTACAGCCAACCTTTCCCCAACGGCGGTGGAGCGAAATATACGTAGACCATCTTATGGCCATTGAAAGGCAAGGGACACCACTATGGGACCCCACACCAGATAAAATCAGTGTCTCTTCCTTAAAGCCCTCGTAGCATGGATCAGTGACAAGAGGTTTCATGTGATAACAGCTGGGCTTCAGGTTGTCGATGAGCAAGAGCCAGAGCTTGGAGGTCCCTCGGTAGATCTGACAGCCGCTGCCAGTACAACTTGAACAACCATCTCAAGACGCACTATGGTATTACTGACCTGGAATGCCAGTTCTGTGGGAACCCTTTTACAACAAATCCAGTGAAGAAACAACATAAAGAGATCTGCAAAGAGAGAGTCAACCCAGCGGCGAGAAATCCCTCAGACATGTCACGGTGTTCGAACGTAATAGTCAAGGGAGGCCCTCTATTCCTCTATTCTAGGCTGTGAACTGCTTGAAATAGAATAATTATTTTCCCTGTATTGACTTGTATTCTAGATGCATGTAGCATCATGCTTTCAATATTTGAAGTTGACATCTACCACAAGGCTTTGTATGATGAGAGCTCTTCACCTGCGCTTTGAGCGCCCTACTGAATATGAAGGGTCGTTGACAACCGCGATACGGTGACGGGCATCGGGGACAGGGGCTTGTGCGAGCTACTTGCCATCCAAGGCTGCAAGGACAGTCCCACGGGAAGAGAAGCGTGTGTGTGTAGAATGGGGAGGTGGGGAAGATGGTGCGCTAGCAGTCCAGAATTCGGCAGTTGGGTAGCGGCGCTTCGAGGGGAGCCACAGGACCAAGTGCCTGATAAGACATTCTGACACTGCTGGTCAACCTCAAGGGAGGCAGGAGACCTGAAGCGGGAAGTCTGAAGAGATAGGGTGAGTCTATGGCCTGAGTGCTTGGTTTCGGTGTGGTGCATTGGCGAGGAAAATTGGGCAGAGCAGATAACTGGAACGGGAAAGTGTCATGGGTCGGGATAAGGGACAGGAGACCAGAGACGAGATAAGCGATTACTGTGTACACGTGTGCAATTGGAAGCAATCCGGTCCACTCGACCGATGGCCTGGCTTCATACCTATACTCTAAGTAGTGTCTTGAGATACTTGATGGAATGCGAGAGTGCGCCCGTCGATACGCCGGCCGTGGTCTGTTGGCACCAGGCGGAGGTCGGTCCTCGGAAAGGGATCTCGCACACGTGCATGAGCAATCGTGGCTATAGGAAAGAAGCGAAGGAGTACTTTTCGTGAGGATAAAAGGAAAAGCTGCAGCAAATTGGACAATATGTAGGTTGAGATGCAGATCTGATGGATATCGGCGCAGAGTAGAGTGATGACTAGCCGGCGGGTCATGTCGGCCAAATCAGGTGAAGGTGCAGCGCTCAGCACCGAAGAGTCGGGCGCTATGCTTCAAGCAATCAACACTGAGAGCGGGGTCTGGCGGTGCGACTAAGAGAGAGGGTGGATGTTTAACGAGACGGTAAGAGGATAACAGAGGTTCAGAGCACGAGAGAAGAGCAGAAAGGAGAGGAAAAGAGCGAGCTGGCCATCGGATTCGAAGGGCTTGCACACAGTGCATCGCACATTCATTGAATGTAGTTGCTGGTCCGACGATGGATGAGGCGTGGAGAGAAAATTTAGGCAGGACTCGAAGACGAAGACTTTGATGTTAGTGTTCGTGACGGACGCCGGACGCTCAGGCTGGGCGGAGGAGTGACGAGGAATGTGGGTTGGTGATGTGTTGGTGCGGGTATGTTGAATGTCCGATGTCGAGGTGTTCGGGGTAATATAGGAGGAGGCGATAAGTGAGAAAACAGAGGGTGCGAAGGCAGAGCTTTATAAATACACATTTGCGTGGGCAAAGGTAACAAGAGCGAGGGGGAGCCCGAGGACGAGTGGCTTCGCGCCGTCGATTGGCGTCCGTTACCGAACATCCGAACTTGTTTCCTCCGTCTGCGTGAGGGCGTGGACGTGGCCGATCTTGCAGCTGTGTCACCGTGGCGAGTGGCCAGCCATTGACATGAGAGTAAGAACGATAGAGCGTGCTGATCTGATCGCACGTCGCACCGTCCCGTCGACCCGCCCGTCGATCCGGTTGATTGAATCTGTGAGACCCTGCCACATCATCATCATCGTCCGCTTTCCCCACCTCCATCTCCAGTGTCCAGTGCTAGCGTACACCCATCCATCCGTCCATCGTCGCCGTCAGCGTCACCCTCGACCGACTACACATTCACACGGATTCGATCCCTGGGCTTGTCTACATCGAATCTCCCCGCTCTCTGTCGCCCGCCCTCCCTCTCAAGCTCTCACCAGCACCTCTCACTCACTCACTCCCACTCACGCAACGCTCTCTACCCACCTAATAACGGGACCAAGTCGAAGGAAGGATGGCGACCAAGTTCGACGCCAACAACGCACAGAACCTGCTTGAGGTCCGTCCGTCTCTCCCTCCGAGTCCCATCCCGATCCCACTCTTTCTCCACCAAACCGACGCACAAGCTGACGACCCCACGCACAGATCGAGAAACAGTACGCGTTCATTCACGAATACCCTTCACGGACTCAACGTGGTGGAACGACAGGTTCGCAGTGAAAGCCGTCGAGCAGGCTCAGGTGTGTTCGCTCTCCTCTCCCTTCGCCTACTGCCTGCTGCCTACCACCCCTTCTCTCCACGCGGAATCCCTGGACCGTCCGCTGACTCCTCCCCTCCCGCACAGACGTACTGGAACCTCCTCGAGAAGATCGACCCAAAGGACCTCAAGCTGACAAAGTGAGCGTTCCTCTTCGTCTCTCCGCTCCTGCCTTCCACCCCCGCCGCCTTCTCGTCCTTTCTCTCCTGACCCGCCTTCCTTCCATTTGCCCCTTCCTTCCAACCCTCTCGCCTCTGCCGCCTTCTTCTCCTTCCCCCCCTTTTCCCATCATTCTCGCCTCCGCCTCTGCCCATCCCATATGCATGCTCGTTTTCCTCCTTCTCCCCCAACGTCCTAACTCTCCTTTCCTCTCGACCGTGTCACCCACTCCTCCTCCCTTCTCTCTTCCGTTGCCCGTCCCTTTCTGTCTCTCCTTCCCTCCCCACTCTCTCTATCCCCCCCCTTCTCCTTCCCCCCCTTCCTACCCTATCCCTGCCCTTCTCTCCCCCATCGCCCCTTGATGGTCGTCGCTGACTCTCCTTCCCCCTTTCTCCTCGCTGACTCCCCTTCCCCCCTTTCTCCATGCTCTCCTTCCCCTCTTTTTTCCACGCTCGCCCAACCCACACAGATACGACGACGAGATCTACGACCACTTCATATCGACCTTCCCCGAGCTCGCCGAGGCGCCGTACGACAAGCTCGCAAAAATAGACGAAGATTGGATGAAGAGCAAGGAGGGGAAGAAGAAGTGGAGGGAGTTTATCGAGAGGTGCGTTGGTTGATGCTTGGGTTGGGTTGGGTTGGGTTGGGTTGGAGGATGGCATCCATCGTCGGTTTCTTTCGCATTCCTTGTTCCTCTACGACGTCCAGGGACAGGGACTCCTCGCGAAGGATAGGATCGCTGACGAGTGCCTCGGAATGGACCGCAGCTATAAAGACAAAGTACAAGACTACAACTTTGGCTCGCTCATACGCACGGACTGCACGGATGAGTATGGGGAGAAGAACACGATCTTCGGTGCGTCGTGCGTCTCTCGATTCTCATTATTCTACTGTCGTCCCTTTGTTTTCGTTTTCTATTGCTTTTGATTTCGCTTTCCTTCCTTCGACCTTTGACTCGTTTTACGGATCTTCGCCCTTGGTCGCCGAACGGATCGTTCGGTCGAGTGGTAGCGGGAGTTAGATTGCGAGGTCAATTCGCGCTGTTGTTTCCTTTATTCCCCCTTCCCCCTTTTTCCTCTTCCTCCTACTCTGGTGGACAGCTAACCAACCCCGTTCCTCCTGGCGTACAGTGACGAGGATACAGTTCTACGCGTTCGAGGTACGTTCATTTCCTCCCTTCCTCCCCTTCCTCCCCACTTTACCCCTCCCCCTCCCTTCTTCCCTTTCCCCTCCTTCCCTTCCTCCCCACTTTTCCCCCCTCCTCCCTTCTTCCCTTACTCACCCAAACTAACACTTCCTCCCTTCTCACCCAAACCAACAGATCGCACGCAACCGCCTCGGGCTGAACGCACAGGCCCACGAGCTCGCACGCGCCGAAGCCGAGAAGGAGCGGGTCAAGAAGGAGAAGGAGGCGAGGGCGAAGGAGAGGGCGGAGAGGAAGGGGAAGGGGCGGACGTAGGAGGAGAGTGGACGTAGGAGGGGGAGGGCGAAGGAGACGTAGGAGAATGGGGGTGAGAGGATACGTAGGAGAGGAAGGAGGGGTGGACGTGGGCAAACGACAAGTGGGAGTACCTCTACTTATACCCGGTGGATACGAACAAAAAGGAAGGAACAGAGAAAATGTGTATTGGGATGGAAGAGGAAACATGGAATTTGTAAAGGAAATTTTGGGTATGGATGATCTGGGCGTGATGAGGGTATGCGTGAAGATGAAGGTAAAGATGAAGCTTAAGGCCAAGGATTAAATATTGATGTTCAGCCATCAATTTCGATGTCAGCGTCAAAGGAAGGAAGGAAGTTCTGGCGCCTGCGCTGTGAAGCTCCTCCTGTGTCCTATGTATGGGCTCTTCCGGGCGTGATCCAGGGCGAGGAGTGTGGATACTATCGCATCTCAACGTTAACGAACGCTTGCACAGGTGACCGCTTTCTTTTTACACCTGTAGTACACTTCACAATTGTCTGCATAACTGATACGCTCCCGAGAAACTGGAACCCGACGTCTGTGTACTAGAGTATCGTAATAATAGCACTGCCTTCTCCGAATAGCACGCTCCGGATCCAGCACTGAGCATAGCTAAAGGACCCTAGAATTTAATATATATATATATAACTTTGCCTCCCTCCATGCTGGCACGACAGACAACAGAGTGATATTACTCTACGACTGTACTGATTTTTGAGCCGGTGGTGAAGGACCCCTGTGGAGATCGGTTGGTGATTCTGCTAACGAGGTCTTTGTCCTCTTCTATGGGTAAGAGGAGTTTGCACCGTGGACACATGCTGGTCCTCCCCCGCTCGCGCGAGTTATGGAACAAACCAGGGTCGACATGGGTATAGAGTGCTTTGATTCCTGTACACAGTTCGTTGGAAATCCGTGTTTTCTCTTGGAACATGGGAAGCATACCTTTGCCAGCACCAACCCCCTTGTGAATGATATTCTGGTTGAAATTTCCACCCGTAATGAGTACACCAGAGCTGTGGCTGGCGTCGATGAGCGAACTTGCTGCGACTGTCGCCATTTGCGCGGACTGTTGGGTGAAACGGTGGCGAGATGGTGGGGAAACACTAGTGAGAGCTGGCAATCGGTGCTGACACTTGGTCATCCTGCGAACCAACTATCCTCTTATTCGGGTTTCACAGCACTGTCGAACGCCGAATGAAATGAAGTTTGCCTCGCGGGGCGCTATTTAAAGACAAGAGCACCTATGTTTGTGACTTCCAGTTGAGCTTTCCTGGACGAGAGGAAAGTAAAGCGAACAAGGTCCTTGAGACGTGTGAGAGAAACCAGTCACCGGTCTCTTCGAGTGGAGATGCCAGCTAACAGCTAGCGCCGCTATCCAGCCATCCTGCAGTTCAGACCTGGGTGTCTTCGTCCGGATTTTGGGCGCTGCCAAGTGACATAAACGACGTGAGTTCAACTGTTCGTTCACTCTATAAAAACGACGTGAGGAAATCGCACACAACCGAAGGAAAACGCAAATGCCAAGCTCTTCGACGATGGCGTAGCTTCGACTGATCTAACCGCGAACACGGCACAAGGTCAGCGACGTCTTTCGAGAGACATTCTGTCAAATCAGGAAAAAAGGAGGAGACTTACAGCGGGGCCTCTCGACCCCAAGCCTCGTGCGCTTCTCGAAGTGCTGGCATGCGCTTCAGCGAGCATCAGTCGTACGCTGCACACAACTCACAGGAGTGAAGGACTTCAATGGGTTTATTTGAAATCTTCCAGGGAGGAAAGAAGTAGGGGTCGGTCCGGAGGCCGGTAGCTACTGGGAGTGAATATTTGAACGCTGAGGATAAGTGCACCAACACCCGAAGACGGCATAGACACAGAAGGATGCGGTGGTGGGAGAAGAGTCACAAATAAGAGGGCAAGTAGCAGATAGGAGGGCGAGGGTGTGGAAGAGTGAGGGGTCTTAGGGAATTTGATGTGTGAAGGATTTGGGCGCGTGAAGTCAGTGCCGTGCCGGGGGGAAGGACAGCGATGAACGCCTGACGAAAGCGCGAATGGCTCAGACAGTGGAGTTGTCCACAGAACGAAGAAAGGAAGAGAAGGGGAAGGAAGGAAGGAGGAATGGAAGGAAGAAAGAATCCAGGGGGGGCGGAAAACACAACTCATCTCGAATGCGTAGAACTGTATCTTGGTCACTGAATATCATCCAACCACCCAAAAGGCTCGTCAGCATCCAATCACCCATTCGCCTCCAACCCATCAAGAAAGGACAGCAGGGGAAAGACAACGCGTCGTGGAAACACAGCAGCAGAAAGACAACGCGTCACCGACAGAGAACGGCGGAAAGGTGACCGATTGTAAAAAGGCCAGAGGCGGAGGGACGGAGGAAAACGACGGAGAGGAAATCCACAAAGAGCAAAGAAGGAAACGAACGCACGCACCGTAGATCGTGTTCTTCTCCCCGTACGTATACTCGTCCGTGCAGTCCGTGCGTATGAGCGAGCCGAAGTTGTAGTCTTACACTTTGTCTTTGTAACTGCAATCCATTCCAATTCGCTCGTCAGCATCCTATCTTTCTCTCTATTCCACCGAAAGGAAAAGGGTACAACAAGAGCGAGAAGCCTCAAGAAACGCACCTCTCAATAAACTCCCTCCACTTCTTCTTCCCCTCCTTGCTCTTTCATCCAATCCTCATCGATGTTGGCGAGCTTGTCGTACGGCGCCTCGCTGAGCTCGGGGAACGTCGATATGAAGTATTCGTAGATCTTGTCGTCGTATCTATGGGAGGAGCGCCAGCGATGACCACCACGATGGGGGAGAGAGGAATGATAGAGCGAGGGCAGGGCGGAGAGGGAAGAGAGGGGAGAGGGAAGGAGGATGGGGCAGGGCGTTATTTTGGGAAGGGTGAGAAGGGACAAAGAAGGCGAAAGGGCGAGGGGAGGAAGGGAGGAGGCGGAGGCGGAGATGAGGGTGGAAGGAGAAGGCGGCGGAGGCGAGAGGGGTTAGAAGGAAGGGGAAAATGGAAGGAAGGCGGACGTTACTGAAGGAGGGAGGCGAGCAAGTTGGAGGAAGGGGGGTGGTAGAGCGGACAAAAGGCACAGCAGAGAGGGCAGGAGAGCGCGGGTGTGCGAGAGGGGGAAGGGAAGAGAGCCAGACGAAGGCAAGGCCGGAGCGTAGAAACGCGGAGGGACGCCCACTTTGTCAGCTTGAGGTCCTTTGTGCGATCTTTTCGAGGAGGTCCCAGTATATCTGCGTGCAGGAGGGGAGGAATCAGCGAACGGGATCATTCTGCAGGAAGGCAGGGGAGAAAACACACCTGAGCCTGCTCGACGGCTTGTACTGAGAACCTGTCGTGGGGCGGGTCCGAAGGGGCAAAGGGAAGCAAGGGTGCATGCGTGCTCAGTCAGCCAGGACGCGTACTGTTTCTCGATCTGTAGGTGAGGTCGTTAGCGTTTGTGATGGTTCGGTGGGGTGGAAGTGGGGAGGGACAATTGCTTCGGTGAGGGTGCAGAGCGAGGGAAAGCAAGGGATGGTGAGGACAGACCTCAAGCAGGTTCTGTGCGTTGTTGGCGTCGAATTTGGTCGCCATCCTTCCTTCGTGTGTTATGAGTGAGTGGGTGGGTTGGTGAGAGGTACCGGTGAGACTAAACAAGCTCGGGGTGGCGCGAGCAAGGTGTCCTTCAATCAATCGAGTCAGTGCGAGTTGCGAGTCGGTCTAGGATGGCGTGGATAGGGTAAACGCTAGCACTGGACCCTGCAGGTGGAGGTGGGGGAAGTAGGCGATGATGCATTAGGGACAGTCATCCATTACATGTAATCCTTTTCGTCCATATCATCCAAGAACCAATGTGCCTCAGTCTTAGCTCGGACTTCCTTCGGGATCGCCGTCAACACCTTCAGCTTTAACAGCTCGGCGAGGGCCACGGCCATCTCGTAGTGTTCGTTGGACACCCAGGTCTCCGTCTCGAAGCCAACCATGCCTCGGCACCTCTCAAAATTCTCGTCCGCTACTCGCAGCTTCGCGCTCAGCTCCTTCGTCTTGCGCAGGTCCCCGGGTTCGAACGCGACTGGACATGGCGGCACACCCGAATCCCCCGTAAGCCTCCCCCATATCTCCGTTGCCTCTATCAGCGCAGTCTTCAGCGCGTGAGTCTCGCCCTCCCACGGAGCACCGGCCTGGTCGAAAAGGCGGCGGATGAACACGGACACGGGGTCCGATAACGCATCGTGATGGAGCTTGTTGTACGCCTCCGTGTTCTTGACGTAGTGGAAGTGGGCGAGACGGCGGTGGTAGAGTCCTATCGCGTGGCTCTGCTCGGATGGGTCCAGCTCGTCCATGTTCGCCGGCAGCGAGGGTGGGACGAGAGCCTGCGAGACCGGGTCATCGTAGTTCTGCAAGCGACCTGGTATACCAGCGAGGAGAAACGGGGGTAGGATCGAGGCGTGTTGCCAGTCGAGCAGGCCCACGATTTTCAACTGGTCAGAGCCGGACGACGACTTCGACACGATGATGTTGCTCGGCTGGAGATCGGGATGGCGGATACAGAAATGATGGAGGGCTGGGTTCTTCTTGGAGATGAGCGAGGGTGCGATGAGAAGGTAGCGTTCGAGATTCTTGGTGTGGTCCGACGGTGACTGCTCCTTGTACCCGTACGCCTCCCTTCTTTCACGCTGGAACGGTAGTAGCGGTCGACCGAACCGTTCTAGATATGCCAGTTCCTTGCGAGCTCCTGCTACGAGCGCTGCCTCGGCGTTTTCGTCTATAGTCTCGATTAGTTTCCAACAAAAGAAAAAAGGCTGAGAGTGGCGTACATGGTCCCCTGTCCACGTCGAGCTGCGACCTCCTTCCGTACCACATATGCAGCCTGGCATCTGGACCGACGCAGAAGCGCTCGTCGTCGAGCGGGATGCCCACCGTCCTCCCTGCCACCTCCTCCAGGTCATTGGTATAGTAGAGGCTTCCCCCCGCCGGAAAACGAATCTCCATCATGCGAGACTCGAGTTGAGCAAGTTGCCGCACGACCGAAACGACATCCGGCTCCTCCAGCTCCAGCCACACGTCGCTGAGCTGCGTACCTCTCATAAACTCCATGAAAATATATTCCGTCCCCGCAGCGTTGTCCGACGAAGGAGAGTAATCGTACACCTCGGGAATAGGCAGCCCAGCTGAGGAACGGAGGAAACGCATTGTGGCCACTTCACTAGCGATGGCGTAGACCTTGGGGACCGTGACGGGGTACGGGATGCGGGCTACCATCTCGAAGCCGCCGTGCATGGTGATAAGGAACGTCCGGTTGAAGCCGCCCTCGGCGAGCTTCACAAATGTGTCGATATCTTGAAAACTCCGACCGACAGACTTGGCCGCAAGTCGACAAAGCTCGTCGACATTGAACTCACGTCTGCGCTCTGCGAGGCGAAGATCATTGTTGACGCTGAATGTGCGAGATTACGGATTAGACATATACGCCAGAGAACAACATGTATGTATAAGACTTACAGCCAGCGTCCCGATGAATAGGAGAAGAGATCGTCAGGAGAGTCTGATATGCTTGAGAATGCACGATGTGGCAGCTGCCAACAGGTCCGAGTGAAGTTGGAGGAAAGACATGCTGAACGCAGCGAGGAGAGAGGACGGCGCAGAGGAGAAGAGATTGAGACTGGTAGCAAATTGAAGACGGGTCTCGCACGCCCAAGGGAGGGGTGCATGCGAATGCGTGCGGAGGGTTCTATCGTCCTAGACGATCGATGAGGCCTGAGGGGGAGCAGGAGCTCGTCGTCGCAATCTGGGTCTGCTCGACAGGTCAAGGGCCTTTGATAAGTTTTGGGGTGGTCTCTCCCACTCTTGTCATTAACCTCGCGTTAAGATTGAAAACCCACGAGCGTAGTGTGACTCACACGAGAAAGCTCAAAGAGAGGAGACAATGTGGTGATACTAATAGCAAAGGAAAATGTTGGTTGATTGCCGCGATGCTGATTCTGACGGAGACTCGGGCCGGTTCTCTTCCCACGGCCTTCTTCAAGTTCTCGTCCTCTCGATGCACTCTTTGCTCTTTCACTCCGTCTGGTGACTTTACTTCCCTTCCCTAGTCGCCCATCCTCCCCGGATCGACATGATTTCCTCGACCGACCTACCATTCATTTCTCCAGCTTGAACGAATCCTGTTGATCCACCGACCGACCGACCTGCTCCCGTCTCTTCTTGGTGGGATGACATGTTCGCGGTTCCAAAAGCCGTCGAGCATGCTTGAACTCGACACTGGGCGTACCGGAATCTCCTTGAGAAGAGTGGTCCAAAGTAAGCTGTCCTCCGCCTACTCCGTCCACTCCCAGTCCCTTCGTCCACCTCCACCTCCCCTGCCACCTCCCCCTCCCTTCGTCGTTCTTGCCATCTTTTTATTTCCATCTCTTTGTTCCTTTTTCCCCTTCCTCCCCCCCTCCATCCTTCCCCCTTACCTCCATGCTCTTTACTTTCGACTTTTGCTCGTCTTCGACCGCACTGCACGGATGAGTATGAGGAGCAGAGCGCGATCTTCGGTGCGTCCCTTCTTAATATCCTTCCTCTAGCTCTCTGCAGTTTCCTCCGTCCCGCCTTTCTACGACCGGCCGTTAAGCATAAGGGTTCAAACGATCATCAGAGGAGGCGGCCTCAAATCGCCTCGACTTGGAGGCTCTTAGAGGTGCAAGACCCCATGACAATCGACGGTAGGTGATAGACGCTCGTCCGCATACTTACTGATACTCCCGGAAAACCGGTGATCCTCGGTATACCACCATTACTATTTACTTCTAATATGATGGCTGATTGGATCCACAGAGCTGATACATATTTAAAGGACCCTAGAATCTAAAAAAAAAAACTTTGCCCCCCCCTCCATGCGGGCACGACTGACAACAGAGTAATATTAGAAGTTTCTTGAGAACCACAGCTAGTGGCAAAAATGAGCTCAGTCGTCTCGAGCCCCTTCTCGGGTAGCAATGATGATAGCTGATGAGCCGGCTCTGCTTCTAACCCCGGAAATCACGCAAAACGGCTCTTTCAAACACTTCGTCATCGCGATCTGGGCTCACCACACCTCCGACACCTCGTAGACGCGTCATAACAATCACCCAAGCGACTCAATAGGCCACAAATGATCACTCAGCAAGCACAGCTATCCCCGTGACCATCACCAGCTCTCTCCATGTGCACGAAGGCGCTCGGCGCGCCACTCTTTCCGCTTGAGGCAAGTCTTGCTACCTCCCCTGCCCCTTGCCTCGTCGTTTCATCTCTTATTCTTCATTCATGTTTTATAAAATTTCTCTTTATCTTTATTCCTGAACCCGGTTCGGCAACGCACTCCCTGCCGGTCTCCCTTTTTCTTCATAGTATAAAAACCTCTGTATTTCGTGCTTTTATGCAATAACACACAGTTCCTCGTCTCATTTGCCCACTCGGGGCACTCGTATCTCATCCTCGCCTCTCGTACTCGTCGTCTCTCGCCTCTCAGCCTCGTTTCGACTCGCCGCCTCGACCCGCAGTCACCTTGTCTTTCGAATTCGCCGTCATCGTCGTCCCATTCCCACGCTTAGCGCCCTCGTTCGTAGTCCGTCTTCGAATCGTACGAGCCCCCTGGTTAGAGCCGCACAGCCGTGGAACTCGTCCTCGCACCTCAGAGCCGCTCGTTACGGTATTTGGGTGTGTGTTTCTCCTTTTCCTTATCCACACGATCACCCCGCTGTAGGCACATCATAGCATACCCTCACCGACGCCGAGGAAGAGAGGAAAAGGGAACGGGAGCCGCTTGTTGACGTGTACAATCCATCGCCACACCTCCCTTCCCGCCGCATTGTCTTCGAGCCCATAGACAGCAAGCACCTTTCCCGCCCACCTGGCGCGCTCCTCCTCGGTACTTGCAGCCAAGGCACTTGCGAGTGGAAGTTCGATGAGCTGCCGCACTTGCACGTCGAGCGCCCTGTTGATATCGATGGGTCGTTGAGGACCGCAGAGTCGATGGATTGCCGAGTTTCGGGAATGCTAATTGCGATCTGGAATGCGATGGTGGGGACAAGACGGTAGAGGATGGCGTCGGTTTCATGGACGACGGGCGGGAGGAAGATGCTGCCCAATAGCCGCCCCGGTGCGCCGGGCAACTGATAGACGGTGGGAACTCGGTGGGCCCCAGAGGACAACATTTCTAGTAATTGTGTCGGCCTCGAGGGACCTGCGTACCAGCAGCCGGCCGGCGATTCGGGTGACAAGCTCTTCGTCCTCCTCTGTAGGTATGGGAGATTTGCAACGATCGCATAGGCTGGGAATGTTCCCCCGCTCGCGTGAGTTGTGGAACAAACCAGGGTCGGCGTGGGTATAGAGGGCTTTAATTCCTGAACACGAATCGTCAAGGTCCCTGTAGTCTCTCGGAAGAGGGCACTCGAACCTTTCCCAACGCCAACATCCCTGTGAACAATACTCTGGTTGAAATTTCCACCCGTAATGAGTACACCAGAGCTGTGACTGGCATCGATAAATGGGGCCGTTGCAACCGCCGTCATTTTCGTGAACTATTGAGGGAGGCAATAGCGAGAGGGCGAGAGATGGTGGGGAAGCGGTAGTGAGGGCTGGAAGCCAGTGCTGGCACTCGGCCATCCTGGGATCCAAGTATCTTCGTACTCGGTTTCACACCACATACTGCGCAATGAAATAAAACGTACAAGGCACCTGCCTCGCCTCGCGGCATTCCCCGAGGGCGAGGTGAATAACATTAACGGGACGCCTGGTGAGTGGATGCCACATAAGAAGAGAACACATTCCAGTGGATGTCTCCGATGCGAGCATCTCCGCCGTCCTCAAAGTCAGGCACCCCCAAGCGCACCTGCTATTGCGAGTTTAGGAAACCCACTTCCCAAACTCGGACCAACCCGCGGTTGCCAAGCCCTTTGGCAACTGTTCAAGCTTCTTCAACGTCTCAATGTTCCTGTCCAGGCCTTCACCCAGGACTACGCCCCCATCATTCAAGCGAGAGTAAACACCTACAGCTCAACCCCATCGATGACAACCAGTAGAGTAGCAGAGGTACAAGTATAATTATGCGAGTAAATGCATTGTGTGACGCAGTAGCGCAGTGGTATGTATGCGTATAAAGACAGTGAGTGAGCGGGTGCATCCCAAGAAAACATTATCACAAAGAAAAGCGAAAGCGCGGTGCAGATGTAGGTATATAAACAGAGGAGAGGAAGAAGGAAAAGGGAGGTGTCGCAGTAAGTACGTACAAGATTGAAAACACACAGTCAAACGCATGGAAGGGAATTACGGAGCGGTTTTTACTCTACTTCACCAGCGGGTCCTCCGCCTCTCTTCTTTGTGTCTCGTCGCAACGACCAAAGCGGGAAAAAAACGCCTCCTAGATCGTCTATAGATCAGACACATCCCGCTCGACCTTGCCCGCCTGCGCGACGTTCACCGCGAGCCCCGCGCCCGAGCGCGCGGCGCTCCGGTAGATGAGCGTCGCGGCTGTTATGGCTGTTGTTGTTGTTGCGGAGGGGAGCAGAGGGAAAGGCGTGCGTGATATCGGACGGCGCGTCGTCGGCGACGGGCGTTGCGAGGCGCGTTGCGCGTCGATGACACCATACCATACCACACGACGATGCGACGGGGTATATAACGATGCGATGGGGTATGACGATACGATGGATCATGGGGAGGTTTGAGTAAGGGTCCAGGTTCATTTTGGATTTTGGGGTGCATCATTCATTGTAGGGGTCCATTTTCATTTGAGATGGTCACAGCAACAAGCAGGTCGAACGTCGAAAGGCGGGTCCAGAGCGCGGGCAGGCAACAGATGGAAGTCGAAGGCGAAGCAAGAAGCAAGAAGGGACGAAGGACGGACGATGGTGTAGTTGCCAGGGCGTGTCCATGGTGGCACGTCCGTGTGGAGATTCGCGTGAACGGGCCGTTCCAGGATTCGAAGTCGAAGTTGAGAAGGGCGAGAACAGGGCAGAGTGAAGTAGAGCAAGAAGAGGAGGGGGGGAAGGGGGAGGGAAAACATCAGCAAACGGCTCATAGACGAGGACTCAGGACGTGCAAAAGGGCGGAGGAAAAGAAAACAAGGATGGCGGGGACGAAAAATGAACAACGCGTCGAATGTTAAAACGCCAACCACTCGAGGGAAGACAGGTAAGGAAAAACTCTACACGCTCACAAAGAAAGAAAAGAAGAAAAGAAACAAAGGAAGGAAGGAATAAAGTACAGCGCAATACAGAGTATACGAAGCACCAGAGCAAGAAGCGACAGAGAGCAAAAACTCACATAAAAAACTCGTACAGAACGCCAACGCGCTCGAGAAGCTCGCCGCAGCGCACCAGAGCGTCTTGGCCTCGCACTCCCAGGGCATCTGCGTCGCGAGCATGATGCCGACCGCTATTCGTTCGATGCGAGTTATAAGTCGGTTGGTTAACACGGAGAAAGCGAGAGGTAAGGAAGTAATGGAAAGAGAGAGGTAAGGAAGTAATGGAAAGAGCGAGAACGCAAAAAAGCGATACGCACCCAGCCAAACACCCCCGAAAACCGCAAACGACCCAAAGTGCGCGTACGACCTGCAGAGCGGGTTGGTCGATTGTGGGCGGTCGTTGAAGTGTAGCCTAAATTAATTACCATGTTATCATTTCGTATTTTCTTGTTGGGGTAGAAAAGAGACGCACAGTATGGCGATCCACACCCAGGTGAATACCGAGAGGCCGCCTGCGAGTTTGCCGAATATCCCTGTGTGGGAGGGAGGGAATCCTTAGTTTCGATGGCAGAGAGACATGAAGGAGAAGTTCGGAACGGAGAAGGGACGCACAGAGATGAGGCGACCGCCCGTTCACGAACCCCGCGAGCGTGCCGAAGACGCTTTGGAGGATGGCGGTGAAGAGGGAGAGGCCTGTCGTCGTCATCAGCGGGTCGCGAGTTACGTGGCGGTGGTGGAGAGGAGGACAGGGGGAGAGGGAGAAAAGGTCAGGAAGGAGCAGCACGCCATAGAGAGCGACGTACAGTAGAAAGGTTTCCTTGTGACGGGCATCGTTCACTTTTCGTTGAGGGTGGCGGCGAGGCTGTCCGGGTGACTTGCAATGGGTTCGTATTATGTGAAGTCGGCTGGCGGTCTGACGAGTGAGGCGGGTTCGGTCGCGTTGGAAAAACTGGCGAAGGATCGAACTGGTGGTGGTGGTGGCCGTGAAGAACCCCGAGCAAAGTCGTAATTGTAAACCGTACAGCTGGACGGCCGCCGTTGGCTGGCAATTGGGCGCACTCTCCTAACTCTCCCTTACCTAGATTCTATGAACTTCTAGGCGAGGCGCTAGCGCGGCGTGCGGAGATAGGGGCGTTGGCAGATTACGTTGTTGTTGTTGTTGGAGACTTGGTGTTTTGGCGTTTTGGCGTGGATGATTTGGCGTAGGCGTTGGCGGATGAAGGGATGGCGTGTGGCGCGTGGTGGTTGGCAGTTGGCGTACGGTGGTTGGCAGTTGGCGTACGGTGGTTGGCAGTTGGCAGTTGGCGGCGGGGAGGTGGGTGGAGCGGGAAGGTGAGTTGAACGGAGGAAGAGGGTAGAGTGGCGGAAGGTGGAGGGTTAGAGCGGAGGGATAGCTCAGAGTCAGAGTCAGAGGTCGCGGGTGTGCTCAGTGGTAGAGGCGTCGACTAGGCGAAGCCTGTCAGAGTCGAAGGAGGGTTACGGCGAACAGCGAATGAAATGAAGTGAAGAAAGGATAACGAACGAGCGAGAGGTGGTACGGCTGTTGTTGGAAAAGAATCGGGTAGCGCGATGGTATTGGGGTTCGATTCAGGGTCGGATTTCCCCGTTTGGGTAGATACAGGGCCTAGAGGCTACGGAGAGGCGGGCCGGAGAGGCGAGAAGAGCATGGGGGCTTGGCATTGTCGTTCTTGAAGCTGTTGGGCACGACGACAACGACCTCCAGAGGTGTACGTGAGGCGAAGCTTGGGCGAAGCGGGCAAGGAGGCTCTAGTGAGTGGTCTCTCGCACACTGACCTGACCTGACCTGACCTGACCTCTGGAACGCGTCTCACCAGCAAAGCCGCCATTTGGCACTCTCGTGTTCGTTTTGACGCCGTCACTCCTCGCCAACCTCCCCTCGTCATCTCCTCATCGGACATCCACGTCCACATCCCTCCTCACCAGTCTCAAGGCCTCATCAATGATCAATATTCAATGTTAAACGTTTCCATCACCAGACTCGGTTCATCAACGGTGCGCCTGCGCCTGCGCCCCGCTACGCCGCTACTGGTACTCCGCGCGTATCTCATCATCTCATACGACGCTTATTGAACGCGTAAACCCTAAATCTTTCCCCGAAGCGGGGCCAAGGAGAGCTGCGCCGGGTCTGCTATACTCAATACTCATCGACATCCGCTTTGACGCACCGCCCGCCGCACGGCTGCCTAGGGGGCCGGCGAAGGCCCGAACGATATCGATACCTACATATGGCGGGGTTGCGCTGCCAGTGGCATGCTCGTATGTAGCATTCGAACTCAAATTCACACCCTCCTCGAGGTTTCGAAACTTGAGCTTGAAACCCATCGCAACCATGACCACCAACACGGGCGCCTCAACGCGGATTCGCCAGCGATCCTCCTACTTACCTTGGGGCGGCCCTTCGAAGGTCCATTCCTCTACCCTGCTACACCCGGAGGATCATACGGGTAGCCACCGACCACCCAGACCCTCAGGGCCTCACGCCGACATCCGGTGCTCTGTCTGCTCTGTTTGGGAGCCAGGCCTTTCGGTGGGCGGCCGCGGATATAAAGTACATCGAGCTCTATGTATCCTCTGGGCTCATTGGCGCTCGCATTGACGTTTTCAGTTCTAAGCTAGCGTTCAATATTCAACGCGCTACCGTCGACATATCCAGTACCCTCACCCCTCCCTCACCCCTGCCCAAGAGCACAGACGCCACTACTTCAAGGCCACGAAACAAGATGAACGACGAGCGTCTCCCTCCTTTTCGTGCCGTGGCACGCACGCTCCCCGCGGCCGGGTTGATTCGTCATCAGACGCACGCACGCACGAGAAGTATGATTCATCTCTTTTTGGGCAATGGGATATCTAAACTCGTATATACACAGCGGCACGACACGTCCGAAAACAAGACGGAAAACGGCGCGCATGCAAGTGTCCGACACTGAAAACAAATCATTTGAAGGACACATACATACATACGTGTGTTGGTCTAACGTCGGCTGGACAAATGCATGGAAGTGCCGTCCACGGTGGAGAGAAACAAAGTAATATTCTTGGAAACTGATGCTGTCTATCCTGAAGAAAGAGCGAGGGGGGTATGATTCATGCATACATACATGTAAATATGGGGGGGGCTAAATTGCTCACGTCGCATTGTCAGGAACGAGTCCCAATTTTCGAAATATCGTGCCGATGGTGAGGTATGTAGAGCGCACACCATGCAAGGCTAACGGGTAGAGCATTGAGCAGAACGGCCGAACTTCCCGAGTGTAAAAACACCTGCTTTATACCTAGGCAGCTTCGCGGCCCCTTGGAGAATGGCACAAGGTATTTTTCGAGCTCTGCAGAGTCGTCCTGCAGCTATCGTTCCGGTTTAAACACGAGAGGTTCCGGGAAGACTTGTGCAAGATTGTGGGTCCCATTGATACCACCGTCTGTTGTAGCAGCCAGGAATAAATTGATAAATTAAATTAAAGGACACGTACTCCTGCAGGGATGAGCTCTCCGAATATAACGACGTCTATGGGTCCTACAACACGAGGCAGCGGGGTCACGATGCCATGAGCCATCCTCAGCGAGTCTTTAATGATGGATTGAGAAAGATGCTGCCTTACCAGGTAAGGGATTTTTTCGAGTACCTCGAGGCCAGGCGAAGCATCTCTGTCGGGCCAGGCCTCCTTCAACGCCGTCGTGAGCTTATGGTAAATACATTCGTCGTTCAAGATGCGATATGTCGCCACAGTGCAGACGTTTCCTACCGGGTCACTTCCAGCGAAGACCTTCACCCAGAAGCCACTCCCGTGTGACGGGAGGAAGGCGCCGGTTCTCAGGCTGTGGCGACAGGAATTCGGTGATGGTATACTGTTTCATGTTCGACATTATGCAGGAATCCAGGATGTCGTCGATCTGTGCAACCATCTGCTCACATAGTTCAATTATACTTCTGGCGCTCGGCCTCGGGACAGAAGCGAGGCAGTCAGGCAAATTAAGCAACACCGCTTTAATGAGGGGGGGGAAGTGCTTAAAGACCCACTGGCGGATCAAGGGGAGAATGTTATCACCACCTTCTCGGCGCCGGCGTATGCGCAGCTCACGAGCTTGGCTGCGGCTGAGTACCTCAAGGTGGTTAGTGGCCGCCGGGTTCAGATAGAACAGGAGGAGACGGGGAAAGTGTGGGCGGGATTCGAGTTTGAGCAGAGGGTTCGGATGGGGGTTGGGTGAGTGCGGTGGAAAGTCTGTCTTGAAGGATCCTTGGGTGCTGCTTGGGGGACGTATAAGTACAAAGGCCCTGCAGTGATGTTTGAGGAAATCTGAATTTTGAAATGAGATGCAGAGCTCCGGTTTCGAGCTTCTCGCATTGCCAAGCCCAGACCTAGGCTCCTCCCCTAAACGTTCACACCTTCCATTCGCGGTATTGTGTGGCGAGCAGTGATCGGGGTCGGCGCGAACGCCAAGAACCCTTTCAATGGCATTTAAAGTACCTACAAACAGCTTTTTCATGAACAATTTGCCGCTCACGCCAATGAGAGATTGTGAAATGATTTGTAATTGGTGTCATGTTGCGTCTTCACCCTTATAATCCACATCGGCATGAGCAATATGTTTGTACCCCAGCAGGCCGATCATGAGACACAGCCCCACCGTTTCTGGTTCCCAAGTACGATGGTACATGTCTGCGTACTCTAGTATGTTCTACGCGAACACCGCGAAGCCCGAAACTTAAGCGAATTTTACAGCCTTACGTGATACTATCGAGGACACAGCCTCCTCCGCCAGCTACTTGCTCCTGTCCATGAAGGTCTAAGCATCGTCGAATTGTAAGGTGCTCATCGAACAAAGGTTGAAAGGTCTACGTGACCGATGGCAGGTAGGTTACCTTCCCTTGAGCCACAATCTCGATTACGGCGTCTCGTTCGAAGGATGTGAGCTAACATCGTTTTTGGTTGCCAGGATTATCTCGTCCTAGTCCTCCTCCCTTGGTGACCCATGCATATGGAACTCAGCGCAGCATACGCACGATCGCCCTAAACGCTCTTCGAAGACTCTTCGAGCCAAAGGTCCTCTTCCCTCTGATGGCTTTCCTGGGTTGTGTGATATGGGTGCTAACGTAGGTCTTTCCTTCCTGCTTTGTTCGTGCGCTCTGAATGAGACAGCTTATGTACGTTCCAGTGCGGTGGGACTCTTCAATAGCGGGACTAGGTTTAGAAGCGGTGAGTTGGTCTTGTGTTTCCAGCCCGAGTGGGCATGCTGACGCCTCGTTTGATCGGTAGATTCAGTCGCCAATCTAGCAGCGTTTGTGATAATCGTAGGGACAATATACTTATTCGTGGCTGTAATTGAGGTGGGCTGAAGATCGTTTTCTCTGACCTGCTCAGCTTGTAGCTAACGTCAACTCCTCGACTGGAAGGTGTTCAGCATCATTGTCGCGGCGTACAGTGTACGCATCTTCCTCTCAAGATGTTGATCATGAAGCACTGACCACAGAGACGACTAGAGAAAGCTGGCGCATATCCAAGCGATCGCGTCCCTCTCGATCCTCATCTTCCTGATTGTTGCATTCCTTGGAATTTTGAAAATTATAGTCCACTTTTCCCTCAAGGTGAGTAGCACAGCCTTTTGGGTTCGAGACTTCGTGGTATTTTTTCGACTTGGCTGATGGTGAATACAGGAGAATATACTCGAGGTGTGCGTAAGGAGTGTACGCGACGGGAAGGTGGTCTATGTAAGTGGCTAGAATCTACCCTTGCACGACTAGGAGAACTATGGGGCTGACCTTCCCTCTTATCGCACAGACGGAATTTAAAGGTCCCAAGTATGGTGCTGCAAATGACGCAGATGAAGCAGCGGCATGTGAGTACCCAATGTCGTAAATCCCCTCCGCTCAGGCCTTTCTTCTTTAGGGTGCAAACGCACTTGGTCGCGGGAATCGTATTCTGTGATCCTATTGGCGCTCTCGATGCCTTGTTATGCGATTTTCATCTCGACTTTGGCGTTCGCATACCTCCGGTATGCCAGAGAACTGGCGTTGGTGAGTCACGTCCATAACTACCAGGTCGCCGCAACAGGAAACCATGGAAGTGGGGCATGAACTTTCTGCTCCTGCGAGCACCTGTGCGAGACAAGTGAGAACCTCGTGCGCGAGAGTTGAATTATTCAACTGTAGACTAGTGATGGTGGTGTATACGAAAATAAACTGTAGCACAAGACTTGAAACGAAGAGAAGCCTGCGTCATTCTGCGGCGCGTTCATACTTCAATCAATGTTATCCTCTCGTTCGTGACACAGCAAAGGAAGGCCTGGGTCCTAAACCTGCTCGAGGGCTAACAAAAGGAGTCATTTCAGCGAGTCCTAGGACGCAGTCAACCGCGAGCGTCCCCGGGCGCTGAGACCAGTCTGGCCGGGATGTGCTGACGTGATGTCTCAGTGGTCGCCAACACTAGTAGGGATTTACTCAAGAAAAGTCTTTGGTGACACTGCGATTCGTAGAGCGTGCGGCATTTGAAACAATTCCCACTTTGGTTAGTTTTACCTATTTAGGTACTTCGAGGGACATAGCGTTCGCCACAGCTAGCCGAAACCTGGTCTGAGACTGGAAACGAGGCCATTCTATGACGTGTTGTGAGACAGACTTACACGAATACCCGCTCACACCAGACCAGACTGGTGAAGCTGACACGAAGAAAGGAGGCGGACAGGGGTTTCTCCAAGCCTTATAGGCGCGCCGGCGACGCTCTTCACCTTCAGAAAACGCACATACGCCCCACACAAAACCTTTACACCATTTACATCATCCTCAACTTAAACCACACAATGTCCATGAACGACTCCCCCAAGTTAGTTTTTTCGACGTCGTCCAGCTTCGAGACGCATCGCTGACCTCCTCTCTAGCAAGACCAGCGGTCAACTCCACTCCATGAAGGGCTCCATCGTCGAAGGTGTACGTGCCCTATTTTCTCCTCTGCCGCTCTTCTAATTCTTCATCTAGGTCGGCAACCTCACCGGTTCGACCTCCTGGCAGAACTCCGGCAAGAAGGAGCACACCGAGGGCGAGACCGAGTACAAGGCCGCCCAGGCCAAGGGATATGCCGAGGGCACCATGGATCGCATGAGTGGCATGAAGGACTCCGTCGTTGGTGCGGTGACGGGCGATAAGATGCAGCAGACTGAAGGTGTATCGCTCTTCATATATTCTCGATTTCTTGTCTGGTCGCTGACGGAAGTTGATGTTCAGGCAACATGGCGAGGGACAAGGGCAAGATGCAGCAGGAGGTCAACAAGCCCGAGTGAAGCGCCTAGTATATAGAAGCACTTCGCTTGTATTTCCGTCTCTCCTGCGCAGTCTATATACCACGTCTTGAGTGTTCTGTTGAAAGTTGCTTGTGGAGACGAAAGTTGTTCCAATGCTGCCACATATACGGGCGCTGACGGGAGGTCCACGACAGGGAACATGGACGACAAGGGGAAAACGCAGCAGGGGAGTTGCATCTTGAGCTGATTCTGCCGGTGTTATTAGCTTCCTACTTGAGTTAACCTCTTGTCTATCTGGAACCGCTATGAATGCTTGCCAGGCGCTATGTCCTCGCTTCGCGGGGCAGACAACGACGACTGAAAAGTATCTGAAAGCCCAATCTATTAGTAATTCTAGATAGTAGCAATAAATAAGATAATCGTATCCCATTCATTGTGATCACCTCTGCCTTCCGTCGTTTCACCGCCGCTTCCCGAGAACCTTGACAAGCGCAGCCTTCAAAACACCAACAGCCTTCTCCGTCTCCTTCTTGGTCAGTGCGCTCGTCAAGGCAAGGCGGATGCTCGGCCGGGGCTCGACCACCTCCTGGCCCTTCAGTCCCTTCGCCCTGGTCACAATCACGCCCTGCCCTAGGCACTCCTCAATGACCTCCTGCAGCAGACGCTCCTCCCCCTCATACTCTGCCGGGGTGAGCTGCGACTTATCTTTTGAAGAAACGATAGACTGTGGGTTCGAGTGCTGGTGCTTGCTCGACCCAGAGCCGGTCGACGCAGATGGTGACATGGGGGGCGCTGCGGGGTGGGACGCGCGGACGTTGACGTGGATGACGGGTGAGGCTGGGTGCGAGGGGATGGTGATGCAATCGAGCTTGTCCAGGACAGCGCGGGCCGTGCGGATGTTCTCCTGCAGGGTCTCGAAGATGGATGGGGTGCTGCGCAGGATGTTGATGCCTTCTGAGGCACTCACGGCGAGCAGCGCGGGCATGGAGGCGGAGAAGACGAAAGATGGGCCGTTGATGCGTTGGTGGTCGATGACGACACGCGAACCAGCGCAGAAGCCACCACAGGAAGCCAATCCTACGGCGCATGAACCGAGGAGGATGTCGACTTTCTCAGCCTGGTGGAGAAGATTAGGGGTTGTTTCACAGGTAAATAGGTGAAATACGTACAGGAACGTTGTACAGCTCCGTCAGACCACGTCCAGTTCGTCCCACTGCACCGAAGGAGTAGGTTTCGTCCAGGATCAGGCGATATTTGTACTTGTACTTGAGCTCGATCTGCCACGCTAGGGTTAGCACCTATCCTCGTAAAAAAACAGGCCTACTTACAAGCTTTGGCAAATCAACCATAACGCCATCCTTCTGGAAAATGCCCTCCGTGATGATGAATCTCCTAGTGACTGGGCCCCGCCTCCTCTTCCTCTCCTTCTCAACGCCAATGAGAACCTCTTCAAGACTGTTGAGGTCGTTGTGGTCGAACCAGCGCACAGTCGAGCGAGAGATCTGAATGCCCTTCTGAATGGCGAAATTTACGGCACGGTCAGCGACGATGATGTCGCCACGCTTGCAAAACGCCGGGATGACAGAGGAGACGGTCGAGAACCCCTGAGAGTAAAGAATGCAGGCCTCGGTGCCCAGGAAGTCGGCAATGTCGTTCTCCAGGTCCATGTGGACGTCTAGAGGAAGTTGAGTAGATTTTTCGCGTACTAGTGCCCTGTAACGTACCAAGGGTACCATAAAATCCTGGCGGCCCACAGCTGCCGAGTCCGTATTTGCGCAGTGTCTCGACTGCACGCTGCTTGATGTGTTCATTCCCGGCGAGCCCCGTGAAGTTGAAGCTGGCGAGGTTGACGGCGGTCTTTCCGGTCGACACCAGCTTGGGCTTTGGGCCATTGGGGCCCGCAATGATAGGCATGCTAGCGAGGTCGGACTGCTCCGTACTGGTCAGAGGTTGGGCTAGGGGTTCCGGAATCCATTCATCAATGAGCTCGTCTATTTCCTGTCGACGTAGCTGTCAGCCCTACTGTGATAATGCTGTGAAAAAGACGACCCACCTTCTCGCTGAACTGAATGAAGTGCTTCCCATTCCTGTCTGCCCTTGTGCGCGACTGCAGCAGGGTCCAAACAGCGAAGGCGAACAGAATCAACTCCAGGACCGTTCGCCCAGGGTCATTCCTGTGCGAGCTCTTCACGTAACGCAGGACTACCGCTGAGCCTGGGAGCTTGTCGAATGTCGTCTGCGCTGTCGACAACGTTGACTCGAGGAAGGCGAACACCGGCTCGAGCGTCGTCGAAGTCGCATTCATGGCTGCTGCAGATAGTATAAGACGCTACAAGCTGTGAAAGACTGTATAAATATGTCTTGCTGGTAAGGGAAAGAAAGCTCAAAAGGTCAGGGACAAACCGAGCTTTCGTCCTGGAACATTTGGACGAGAACATTACGTAATGGCGATGATCAGCCCAATTTCGTAACGCTTCGAGCCAACTTCGAGCACTCAAGCAAAATGGTATAGGCGGTGTAGGAAAAACGGAAATACAAGCGAAGGCTATATACTAGGCGCTTCACTCAGGCTTGTTGACCTCCTGCTGCATCTTGCCCTTGTCCCTCGTCATGTTGCCTGAACATCAACTTCCGTCAGCGACCAGACAAGAAATCGAGAATATATGAAGAGCGAATATACCTTCAGTCTGCTGCATCTTATCGCCCGTCACCGCACCAACGACGGAGTCCTTCATGCCAGTCATGCGATCCATGGTGCCCTCGGCATAGCCCTTGGCCTGGGCGGCCTTGTACTCGGTCTCGCCCTCGGTGTGCTCCTTCTTGCCGGAGTTCTGCCAGGAGGTCGAGCCGGTGAGGTTGCCGACCTGAACGAAAGATTAGCGTAATGGAGACGTCCGAAAGAAAGCCAACTTACGCCTTCCATCATCGACCCCTTCATGGAGTTGAATTGACCGTTGGTCTTGCTAGAAAATAAGGAGTGAGCGACGATTCTCCAAGCGGGCCGTTGAGGAGACTAACCTGGGAGAGTCGTTCATGGACATTGTGTTAAAAAGATTTGGTTGGTTGGATGGGTGGTTTTGTTTTGTGTGCGTGTGCGTGTGCATGTGCAATTTATGAGGACTCGGAGCGTCGTTGGCGCGTTTATAAGACTCTCGGAGCCTCCTTTCTTTTTCGTCAGCCAACTCAGCCCAGTCTGGTTTCAGCGGCGGACGAGCGGATGCTTGTGCCGGACTGGGTCCTAGGGCGAGGAAATGATCCCTCCTGCCAGTCCCAGACCAGGTCGCGGCCTGCCTTCGCCGTGTGGCGAACAGGAGGCTCCTCGAAGTGCCAAAATGGGCAAATATAACCAAAGTGGGAATTGGGCGCTATACTCCGAACTGCGGCGTGTACGACGGATCACTGTACGTGCGGGACTTATTGCAGGTCAATCGAGCATTATCTTGACTTGGTGCGACGAATCACAGAGTGCGTTTGTGCTTGATTGCTAGAAGCACGGTATCGCAGCGGGAAGAAAAACATCCTGACGCAGAAACGGTTTCCTGTCATCGAGCCGAAGATTTCTCGAAGCACTCCAAACAACCAGTAGTCCAGATGACGCGGGTCAGAATCACGATCAAGAAGCTCGTTTGTGGGTATAAGCCGCTGCCCACAGGGTAATAGCCCTAGGGGATGGTCGATGGGAGACTGTTTTCTCCGCCTTCTCCCAACGCATACAGTCAGACCCCTCTTAATCCATACCTCTCGTAAGCCATACATTCCCATAACCCATAGGTTTTGGCCGCTACCAAACCAAAATTTACACCAAATTGACCTCTCATAACCCATAACCTCTCATAACCCATACCCTGGGCCGTCCACCGAGGGGTATGGGTTAAGAGGGGTTCGACTGTATATCTAAAGGCGAACAAGCGCGAACCACGCGGGCAGCAGTTGCACTTACCAAGGAGTTGTTCTACAGTCTGGCAATGCTTGTCGTTTCCTTGCCCACTGCGGGAAATCCTTGGCGGTGAGAGCGGTCAAAAAGCTTCCGCGGATGTATTCGCTTGTACTCGTATGACACTTGTATTCGAGGGGCTCTGACAGGAGGAAGGTGATTTTGAAAATGACAGACAGCCGCCAGGAAACCGACGTTTCATCGTCAAATCCCCGAGATGCGAGTGGCTGGATGGGCGTCACCGTGAAGGCATGGATGTCTTGGAGGCGTATCGGCGAAATGAAGCACGTTGAAGCGGGCATCTTATGATTCCTGATCACGAATTTCCGGCAGGTCTTCAGGATCAAGAACAAGGTGAAAAATCATCATCCTTGGAAGTTGGACCAGGTGGAGTATCATCTAGTATCATATTCATGAGTAAACCTGAGCTTGTCCTTCCGGGGGCATAAGTTACAAAAACCTCTCGTTCGGGCAAGAAACGTCAGCGCTTATCGTGTAAGGAAGTATATAGGAATCACAATCATGATCAGGCGCATGCGCACAGGGGCCGGGGTCTGATTTCCTCCTTCAATGGGCATCATGGACTGCAGGTGGCGGATTAACAATCAGAACTGAGGATTTTTTTGGCAGCCTTTCCATCAACGCGACCCAACGAAGGTTATCATAAAATGCATTTGATCAGTGTGGAATTGTTCTGATCAGAACTTGATAAGAACCTCTATTTTATTGACGAACATGTAACGATGATGGGTAAGCCGGGGATCTGTGAAGAAAGGACTGGAAAGGGACATTTTGAGGAGGGTCTCAGCGCCAGCGGCTCGGGGGTTGATGCAACGTTGATACATAGATATTGATGTGCTGGCGAGAAAAGAAGGATAGATTGCGGAAGGGTTCTGATTCGGCTTGTGTGGCCACTATGCGACCGGCGGCCTTCACGTTCACAGTGCCATGTGCGAGAGAACTCTGATCACCTGACAAGTGTCAATCGCACGTCCACAAGTGAAAGAAAATCATACGAGAACTCAAAGGGCTTATTCGAATGGGCAGGAAATGCAATGAGCGGTCTATTGAACCGTTGAACGTGGTACGTATGGCTACATGATACTTGTTAAAATTAAATATGTCAAGTGCGGGTTCTACCGAAACGCTCGCGTTTTCCGGGTATAAAATCCAGAATGAACAAAGTCAAAATAGAAGGGCTGTGATGTTTAGAGGGGGACCCATTTACAGGGCGAGAGCGATGATGCCAACGGCAGCGAGACCGGCGAGGGTGTTGGCACCGTGGCTCATGGCGCCATCAGTAGATGTCTGGGCTGGAGCAGCAGTGTCGGTGGTGGTGGGGTTGGCTGGGGAGGTCGCGGTGGCCGTGGCGGTATCAGCGTCGGTGCTAGTAGGTGCAGCGGAGGTCAAGGTAACACCCTATAGACCAACGAAAGTGAGATATTGTCCGAAGTAGGAAGGAGAGAAGAGGCTACGTACGACTCTGAGGCAGAGTTCAACTGAGAAGGCCAGGGCATTCTGCAGGTCCTCGCCGCTGCAAGATGCCAAGACACAGCTGGTTGTGCTGTCGACGAAGGCCCTGTTGTTGCACAGGCAGACATTATCGGTTTGCACACAGCCGCCAAAGTCGGCGGAGGCGAGGCAGGGGAGCATGCAATCTGAGGAGAGACGCATTTAGACAAAACAAACGGTATGAGGCATACATGAAGACATACTGGGTATGGCGTCCTGGCGGGCGATGAGGGAAGCGGATGCAGAAGCAGCAGCGCCAAAGAGGGTGAAAGCAAAGGTGGAGAAACGCATTATGACTTCTTGTAAAGTGGGTGAAGCAGAGAGCGAATGTGCAAGGACAAGTTCGAAAGTCGAAAGTCGAAGGCGGGAAGAAACTCGGCGAGGAGCTGGGGAACAATTCCGTTGAGGACCCATCTTTATATACGCTCGCCCAAAGAAGCGTACACCACGAGCTGATATCAGGGCTGCCATTATGGTTCCTGAATGGAGAACCCGATTGAATGATGGCTGGGAATTCCTTCGCTGCACCCAAGCCTGCATGGACATAGGGAATGCCGTTGTGCGCCCAATAGCATGCTTAGCCAGAATAAGCGATAGATGAGCGCGACTCTGCGCGAACCCAAGAAAACTCCGCAGAACAATGCCCTACAACTATGGGTTTGTGGGGGATAATGGGAAGAGCAATAGGGTAACAAAGGAACAAAGGGCTTCCCAAATATGGGCGCGCGATTGTTGATCGTCGTGTGCCCACGCTGCTTGTCCCTGCTTGCACAAGGTCGCCGAGCGCTGCTGGTCTCGGCACGGCAATTCCCGCAAGCTGGCAAGCCACTTAAACCTTACTTTGTTTACACAACAGAGGATACCAAACAACGAGTGGGCTGTCCCGACTTGCTCATCGACTCCGACATCCTCAAGACATGGTGCGTCGTCGTCACCCACAATGCGCGCAGGGTGAATTGCTGACTATGTACTCCTGATATAGGCACCTGCAGCAACCAAGAAAAAGGTGCATCCTCCCGCCAGATAACGCTCACCAACCCCGAACTTATGCTTGCATAGACAGGCGGCAAGACTCGTTCTGCGCTCCAGGATGTCGTGACCCGTGAGTACACCATCCATCTCCACAAACGCGTGCACGGCCGCTCCTTCAAAAAGCGTGCCCCCTGGGCCGTCAAATCAGTGGTCGAGTTCGCACAGAAGGCGATGGGCACATCAGACGTCCGACTCGACCCCAAGCTCAACCAGGCCGTCTGGGCGCAGGGTATCAAGACCGTTCCTCACCGGCTGCGAGTTAAGCTTGAGAGTGCGTAGCTATCTCTGTGGGCTACCAGATTAGTTGTGTTGATGACACGGTATATATTTGCAGGAAAACGTAACGACGAAGAGGGCGCAAAGGAGAAGCTTTACACATACGTCTCGCATGTTCCCGTCGGATCGTTCAAAGTGCGTCTCCCTATACTCTCACACGTACACTTTATTCACGTACTCTCTATAGGGCCTCCAAACGACAGTCGTCGATGCTGAGTGATATCCTCCCCCGCCACCTCATTTCTTCTTTATCCATACATGCCATGCCAATCATATGCCCGCTACGCACCCACGCCTATGTTTTGCGCAATCAAAATGTTTTCCATCATTGTATTCATCAGGGCTCAGCGTTGCCTCCTTTAATTCTCGCACCTCCCGCTTCATCTGTCCTCGCATCATCGTATTCGCGTCATATCTGTCTTGAGCAAGCTACCGATGACGCTTTCAGATGTGAAGATGAGGGATAGAATTTACCCATCCAATCTTGGTGCCGTCTCCTGATATCTGTTCCTGGGTCTTAAATTTATGTAACATGCCATGGGTCATTCTGTTCCGTGATCAGTCCAACTGTTCTCGCAGAGAACGTGTTGCTGCTTCACTGAGAAGCTAACCCCACCAATGTTCCGAGGAAGAGTGACAGGCGACATTCGAGTCGCTATAGTGCAATTTGGGATACGTATGTATACCGTACAATTATCATTCGTTCTCATACATCGGTACAACTAGTACTATATTACGGGAGAAAATCGTAAAACATGCATAAGAGATGGAATCTCTAGTCCATTCGTTCAGTCAGTCAGTCGTTCATTCATTTGGGCGCTTCAGCGGAAGGGATTCGGGGTCCTGGTCGTCACATCCCTCTCTTCACTGGGACCATCATCGTGCTTCTGATATCCATCCTTCGTATCATCGCCTCCCACAAAGCCAGGCGGCTTGCCGGGGTACGGCGGCACGAACGCGTCCGTGCTCTGGTGGGGGGGCGGGCCCGCAGGCGCAGGATACGACTGGTAATAGCCTGGAGCGCCACCATATTGCCCGCCATATGGCATGTTGGGGTTGTACGGCGGGTTGTAGTGCGAAGGGAAGGCACTGCCGAAACGCTGCGGCTCGCGGGCGTTGTTGACAGGGCTCGTCGGATCGAGGACCTGCCGCAGGTAGTTGAACGCGACTACCGCGAACATCATCGCCAGCACAGTGGTGATCAGGAAGGCGACAATTTCTGACCACGAATCGCGGTCGTACGAGCGTTTGCACCCTAAGAAGAGGGTTAAGAGGCTGGGCAAGGAAGTGAAAGGCAGTGCTCACATGCTGCAGCCTCTTGTGCGTCAAGCACTCCACCGCGGATGGGACCGAAAATACCCGTCTGCTAGACGTCAACACCTGCCTGTGCTTCATGTGAAAGGAGTTGCTCACATAAATGATGGTATCGCCAGTCGTGGCATTCGTGCAGACGTTGAGGATGTCGTCCTTGCGCCACATCAGCCGGAAAGCCAAGGAAGGAAGGAAGGGGCGTACACACCTTGAGCGTAAAGTGGACAACAACCCGCACCAGACCAACAGCCGCAATAATCAGAACGACGAGGCCTGCGAGGTAGGCGTATATCCGGACGAACACTAGCTTTTGCTGCTCCGATGTCAGACCGACTACATCCAGGTTGCTAGGACGAGTATACGTACTGTCGACGCCGCAAATATACCGAAAATCTGCGGAGATGTCAGCGGTGCTCTATGCACAGGACGTTGTTAACATACCTCAATGCCCATCACGACCATGTAGAGAACCCCAACGATGATAGATAGCAAGCTCAGCTTGCTCGATCCATCTGAGCGACGTTAGTAAGAGCCGGTGAAAGAAGGCCGTCCAGACGCACTGTCACTGTAAATCGGTGCATTACGGAAGAACCCAATTCCTCTGCGAATGCGTTAGCGAATTCAGCAACCTCTCGAGCTCGGTACTCACGAGAATAAGGACCAGATGCCACCGAGGACAGCCACTACAGAACAATGAGCTCCAAGTGAAACCCTAGCCTTCAAATGAAAACTTACCGGTGATGACGACTGGCCGTAGGCTCCTTCGATATATCCGGGTCACGAAAGCGTAAGAGGGAGGTGCTCCTGGAGATCAAGAGTCAGGGAAAGCACATATATTGCAGATTTAGGAGATATTTGCCTGTTTTCGTCAAACAGACGTCATGATCAGTTTCCTTCTCCTCCTTGCTGATGAAAATGGAGACTTGCCTTGGGGAGGTGGTGGTCTTGTGTCCATTGTGGGTTAATTGAGCGTTTGCGTAGGCACTGGGTACTGGTTGAAGTTTAAGAGTTGAGAGAGAAGGCTGTGTCTAGCAGCTCCGTAGGCATGTTTGTCGTTGTTGCTGTTGCCTCATTGTGCTCACAGCCAAGACTGCGCAGCAACCGGCCAATGCAAGGTGGGCCTTATGGCCCTGTGCATTTGCTATTGTTATCTGTGGTTATTCCTGACAGATCAGGATACGACGGTGCTCCTAGTTGTAAAATTAGAAGAAAGCCCAACGACGTTGCCAGACGATGCGTACCGGTTGCTCCGACAAGACCGATTGTATGCGATAATTATAACCGCTTCCCAGAAAACACGAGCCTCGTATGAGCTTCTGGACCGTCGATGGCAATGCAGAGAAGATAGAGGAAGGAAGAAAGAAAGCTAGAAATTCTGTGCGACGCGGGAATTCTGAAAGTCGCGCACGATGACGTCATCTCGCACGGACCAGGCGGGCGCCTGTCAGCTTGGAAACAAGCGCCAAGGATCCGACACACTATTTTGAGCCTACATTTACATCTCTAAATGACTGGAGCTTGAGTGTACTTCATGCTAGCCCCGTTGATGATGAAGCTTTGATGGGCAACAAAACGCTCTTATGCAACTGCAGCAAGCGCCTATGATATAGGCACCATTGCTAGCTACCGATGCAGAGAGAAGGGCCTTCAATGTAGAATCCCCTGCCAATTAAGCATTGTCGAAGGTGTCAACAGTGGTCATAAGATGGGAGTGTTATGGAAGCTGGCCCTTGCAGGTTCCATGCGAGGATCGGACATCACTTGGTGGGCAGTTCCAAATTATGGATCCTTTAAAGTACATGGAGGGAAACGGACAGCCAGACTAAATGCCAGGCCATGACCTCTATCGAGAGGAACCACTCAAGTTGATTGTCATGAAAAGTAGTCTAGCTCCAAAGACTTTAGTAGCATACTAGAGCGTCCGGAGAGCGCCAACATCAGTCTGGATAATTACCGTACACGTCCAATGGGCCTGTTAAACCTGTTGGCTTTCGAGGAGATCAGGACTGGGATTCTGGGTGCTTAAGCTTCCTCTATTGGTTTCTCAAGATTGAACGGACTTCGTTTAACATCAGCCTTTCGATAAGCCTAAAAAAAAAATATTTTTCTCACTACATCCTGTTCATGGTCATTATTCCCTTCGTTCATGCCTCTTTATCCCCGAGAAACATTATTTCGCTTGAAGCTACTCTACGATGATAGTACTTGTTAAGTATCCTGGGCCTATTGCTGGAGCCCCACTACCATATTTGAACATCCGCAACTGAAGAGGCGCCCGTCCTCAGCCTTAGATAAGGTCCCTGCGTCCATTACCCTAAGCATACACGGGGGGATCAGTGACACCTGGAATAAGAGAATGGTCCCAGTAGCTTTAAGGGCATCAAGTTAAACGGTCATTGTTACCTAAAGTTAGCAGCCTCTCACATAAAACTCTCGTCTCACTGCTCGGAGTCGTCTGTATGCTGCTTCAAAATATCTTCCTTTCCCGAACCTTCTTCTCATCTACGAACTCGTTGTCTGCCCTTCTTTCACAACTCGAATCCGAGGGGAGAAAATTAAGCCCCCGCGCGAGTCTCCAAGCCTACAAACATGCGAATCTTAATCTCTTTTAACTAGGTATAAAGGTACGTGAACTTAAGATACTGGGATGTGATCTCGCAATGAGCATTCCCTCTGTACTTATACATTCTTAACCACGTCAATTTCGGGCTGAGAGGCTCTATGTAAAAGATATTGACGTGGGTCCGGAAACGAGCGCTGCGAGTATATAGATGGGCTAGGTTTATGAATATCTTTGATTTCAGTCCCCGACCTCAGTTCAGGTAAAGGGACCCAGGAAAGGAAGGAAGGAAGGAAGGAAGGAAGATAGAATTCCCGGGGAGGTCCCAATGAGGGTACGACCGGTTCGTAGGTACGTAGAGGTACAAGCTTTCGTTGTCGACACCGAAACGAAGGCTGTGTCGAGCCGGAAGGGTCGGCGCGGCATCAATTTTTGCCTTATGAGGGCCTCATCACGGTTTCTGTTCTTTGTCCGGTACCACCACATTCAACTGCTAGCCAGTATGATTCGTCCTCCTCCGCTCACACTCAAATGTACGTGTACCGCTAGTTCTGACTTCCTTAGCGTGCTTTTCTGCTATGCTAACATCCGGCGAATCAACCTAGACGACAACAGGTTTCCACGTAAGCACCGACTTTTCCCATTTCTTGCCCCACGGCGGCCATTTCTGACCTCTATTCCATGTTAGTTCCGACTAAGACTGCGAGTCCGCCAAAGTCGAAGGGATTTGTGGGCCAGCTGTATAAAGCGAGCTGGAAGAACCCTATCATCGCCAGTGAGTCTACCTCGTGGCTTTCGCCGAAGTGAGTTGTTGACGGACCCGGGCAGTTGCTGGTCTCAATGGTTTGCGATGGGCATATGCGTAAGCTCTTTTTTATTCGCTGCCGAGAGATACTCTTGCTTACCATCTTACAGTGCTGTTCGTGTCTTCATGTTACTCCTAAACTGGCCCTATTAACCTTCGTTGCAGTACAACTCAGTGTATGATGCCATCGTCGATGATGCGGGTAAGGAATAATGGCCTTTCTCCCAAGAAAGTCGCTCATAAGTCCCATAGAGGGAGCGCATAACCTAGCCAAGGTTTCAATCACGCTGAGCGTGATCTACGTAGTCGCGTTCTTCATTGAACTATACGGGGTCATCAGTGTCTCAATGGTGCGTTCTTTTCTGACTGTGTTGCGACTTTGGGCTCAAGAGACCCTCTTTTTGTAGCAACGTTTGGGCTTCATTCGTGCATACCTGTACCTCACGTTCCTCGCGTCCCTGTTGGTTACGTCCGCCAGTGTGCTTAACGGCGTGTCATATTTCGTCTTTGCAGTATGGGAATCTGTTGCCCTGGGTTTTGTGATATTAACGATGCTCTGTTTCTGCAGGAGGATCTCATGTGGGAGTGCTTGTCGTTGGCTACGGAAGGTCATGGATATGAGAAGTCGTTGTTTGTGCGTTTCATCTACGCGACAATGTCGGAATGCGCCTAATTTCTTTTCAGCGGTCGCACCCTTGGCCCGGGGGTTACCTTCCAATACCTTCTAAAATGGCCAGGAAACGTACGTCCAGCCCTAGTTGTATCCTGTTCCTTTTCTGAGGAGTAATGCCAGAGTGCGTTTACGCCTGGGTCAGCCAATCCTGGTCACAAGTGGCCTCCGTCTTTATCTTCGGCCTCATCCCTGCCGCCATCTACTACGTCCTCGTGTACGCCTACTACCAGCAGACCATCAACCCTTCGCATCACGCGAACCTGCTGGACACAGGCCGCCGTCTCGGATCCTCCGTGCGGACGAATTACCAGTATCAACGGGTGCAGAACAACGACAGCCATCGTGGCGGGGGTGCACAGGGCTCGACCACCAGCCGGATCCAGAACAACGTCCTCACTCCCCGAAGACAACGGCGCCTTCAAGCTCAGTCCAATCCACGGGCTGTGCGCGGTGTGGGCGGTGCCAGTACCAGTCTGAGCACCAACACCACTGGAAGGCCCATGGCCGCCTCCTCCCTCCCTGGCGTCAAGCGCACGTTCACCTCGCGAAGCCTCAACCGACCCAATCGACCCCCACCTCTCATGCGGAGCCCGTCGCCGCTCGGTCTGACCCCAGGACCACCCACCTTCAACAACCACCGTTCGAAGGTGTACGCAGCGTTCGCAGCTCCGGTTGCGTCGTCGGATTATGACAAGTTTGTTTGAGTGGACATTTCTGTCTTGCACACAACACACACACACACAACGGACTTCGTGGGTACTGGACACACACACGGACCTTTTTCACTAGCTTGAACCTAATACACTCGTTGATCCCATCCTTGTTGGCATGGAATATGCGGAAGTGCGAGCTTGTCAAGAGTCAGTGCACTGAACAGTACTAGAGGAACAACGTCCCAACGAGTACCTTTCAGAATCTCATATTTTGAGAATCTCCTCTGTTCTATACTGGTGAACACCTCCTCGCTCATGAACCGCAATTGTGATTATGCCCGCTGTATCTGTGCCTGCACCTCCTGCCAACGCTCGCTATCCACCGAGTCGGGCTCAGCGCCCCAAAGGAGAAGCACTAGCTTAGGAAACGCAGTGTTCAAGAAGTCGGACACCTCGCTAGGATTGTCAATGCGCGACCATCCAACGGAAAGAAAAGCAAGATTATGGCCAGCAGCCTTTGCCATAAGTTCCTCAGGCAACACGCCACTCCCTGTAAAGCTGTAGGACAGCGAATCAAGCTTACGGCAATAAGTCGCGAGCCACAGGAGGCCGGCCAGCGTCGTTCTTGGCTCGAGATCCTCCCGATTGTTTTCACAGTAAAGCAGCTCGATTCGCGGCCAAGATTGAGCCATTTCCTTGACCTCGGCGTCACTTAGGTCGAAGGGATGCATGAGAGACAACTTTCGTAGATCGGTGAACTGGAATAACGGCTTCAAGGTGTCGAAGGTGATGGGGCAGGGTAAGGCGTCGTCCTCGTTGGCGACGCCGGCTTCTTCCTCGAGGGCGAAGTCGACCAAGGATGTTCTGGAACAGTAAGATGCGATGGCGAGGATGAGCGAACACAGGTTGTCCTGAGTACATATTCCGGACGAAGACTGGATGCGGAATTCAGTGAGGTTGGAGGGAAAGATGTTGGTAAGAATCGTCGGGAGGGAAGTTCCACTAAGATTATGAGTCCAGAGCACGAACTTCCTGATCTGCGGCTTCGAGAGAGGTTTTGCCTCTAGAATTTGGGACACGGCCACCGCCTCTTTGCAAGCGGTCAGCTCACGGAGGCTGGGCATTCTAAGTATGGTGGCCATCATCTCGTCGGACAGCGAGAACCACTCGCAGTGAAACACCTCGAGGTCGAGGCCACAGAGAAGCTCCGCAAGAGCGTGCGTGAACAGCGCTTGCTGCTGTGTCTTCCATTGGGTGCTCTGGGAAAGGCGTAGTATCTTTATATTGGCAGCTTCGAGGGGTATCCCGATAGCTAGGTGCGAGAGCTGTTGAAGGTGCTTGGGATGCATTATCAAGCAGAAGGTGTGGACGGAGGGAGTGAGGAAGAGGGAGGTATATTCGAGGTCGTTGCTTGAAACAACACTTGTCCTAAGATTAGGGAGAAGCACCGTGTGTCTCTGTTCGAGGGCATGGCGGATAACGTCGTCCATTACGAAGAAGGCTGAAGGCGAGCGTTCTAGAGGGTCCAAGCCTCCGAGCTGCCTTACAAATGGCGCATAGTAGTCGAAACGCCCCCAGTCGCTTGAAATAGTGGGTCTTCTGAAGGTCTGCTCCTCGTGGTAGAGTATAGAATACGAATTCATGATGAAGAACGCACTATTGTCCTCGGTTGAAAGATGTTGTGCCGCTCAGATGGAATTTCTTTTTCCAACAAATCCTCCGGCATGGTCAAGAGAAGAGGAACCACCGAATACAGTGACTTCCAAAGCGACCGCAGAGCAGGTTCTCTGAAGCTGCGACACGTTTTTGCGACTGAAAGAACGCTGGCTCGGTCAAAGGCTTCCTCGTTGTTCCGGCGTTCGACGGCAACACTATCCAAGATGAGGGAGAGGAGCTCTTCTATCTGAAGACAATGAGGAATTGTATCTGAATCAACACTGTAAGTTTTGGTCAATCTTGGTAGGAACAATCCCCAACTGAGGAAGACGTACTACTCAGCGCCACTGACGACTGCCGAGTGAGGTCCATGCAGAGCGCTTTGGGCGGAAAACGGTGATGCTGGATCTTTGAGCAGGCCCCTTGGATATAGTCTTCTCTGACAAGTGACTTTAATTGAAGGTGCAAAACGTATGCAAGAGATGTGATCCTGCAATTTTGCCAAGAATTGCTAAATCTGGGTCACTAAGCTCAACGCCGCTCAACTAGTTGTCATGAACCGAATTCGAACACTCTGTATTTAATGCGACGACATCAAGATAGCAGTATGTACAATCGAGCCTCGGCTCTCGAAGGAGAACAGAATCGAGAGAGAACAATGATGTTGCTTAATCTCCGGTGAAAAACTCCACCACATTGCCAGGATGATTACTGCCTTTCGGGGGTTTGATAATTAGGTCTGCTTGTTGCCTATCGCAGTCTCGGTCAGGCCCTTGGAAGACAATAAATCAGCGGATACTACTCACAACCTCATGCGTAGCAACAGCTTCCTGTTTGTAGCCTGCATCTCTGTCCCAGCCTTTATTGCACGAGCGAACAGCTCCGCACGATAGTCTGTCTTCTTCGCTTGGAGAATCTTGTTCTGACTATCCACTCTCCCCTGGATGAGCCCAGACTGAATGAGGTTTACAACTTGTTGTTCGACCTCTTCGATCGTCCACCCAAAGGCTGTACTCATTCGGTCGAGCTTGATAGTTGCAAAAGGTTGGAAATAAAGGACAACCGCCCAGTTACGAATTGAATTCGTGAGCTCTCCAACATGTGGGGAAAGATGTATATCTGTGTAGTGACGCGTCTAAACAAGAACATGAGACACAGACGAAAAGAGGAAAAGGCAAAATTACAGTATATCTCTCAAGCAGCTCCAGAACATTTTTGAAATTGCTGTTCATGTAAGACTCGATAAGCTCTCGGACGTAAGGTTCTTGTTCGATGTACACTCCGAACAGTGAGTTCTCCAAAATCCTTGACTTGACAGCAGATCGTTGGAAGGTGGCCAGAGCACACAACGTACCGTAGATGGCGACGTCGGCAGGCGATATGAGCTGCGCAAGGGTGAAAATCAAACGCTCCAGGCGTCGCTTATGCACTTACCTTTCCTATCCAGTCGCCGAGGTCTTTTGGTGCACCTACTTTGAGGAATGCCTGAGCTGCCTTCTCATAACTGCCTTGCCCTAGATGCGACAGAGCTGTGGCGAGGTCAAGTTTAGCTTGAACATTGTCTCGCTCGACCGACTTCTTTTTTGCGCCCGTGGTCACGGTGGGAACTGGTGCTGTCGGCCCTGAGGCATTGTTGGCCGCCGTGGCAGCATCGAGGGCAGCATCGGCTTTGAAAACATATGTCGTCAAATGGGCGTAGTTTCTTTGTTCGATGAGGAGCTAGATAGCGACATTCAACGTGTGACGATACAGGAGAACGCAATTTTACCTCAAGAATAGACATGCACATATCCAATACATGTTGGCTCGTGGTGCAGAACTCGCGCGATTTCGTGTAGTGCTTCAATGACGTGCCAAAATCGCCAGTGGCACGGTAGAAATCGCCCAAATCGCGGTGTGCCATCTACCAAGTCTTAAATTCAGGTCCCACGGAAAGCATTAGACACGTACTCGAATGCTCTCCTTGATCATATTGTTGCTGTACGTCTTCAGCTCGACTTCCAACTTGGTGCGATCAGCCTGGTTCTTGGCCAACACCTCGTCCGCCCACTTCGTGTCCAGCTCCCCCAGGTCCATCATGTTGGGAAGGGAAGCATCGCTTGTCGACGAGATCTGCTCGTACGCCTGAAACAGTGATTGGAACATCGAAGGGTCGCGCGATTGGTGTATGTGCTGAGCGCAAAGTTGGAATGCTTCGGGGGCTATCGATGGGCAGAGACACATAATGTGGATCAGCCTCTCGATAGCAGAGCGACCTAGTGAACTATTTAGAAAGGAAAGAAGTAAAGGGATTTCGATGACGCTCACCAGAATAGTTTGAGATGTACCCCTCGAGATCAAACGGATGTGCATCGTCCACTGGCAGCGCCAGCCTTCTAGGCGGCGTTGAGCTCGATCCCGCTTGCGCTTCCTCAATTCGATCGATTTCCATCATGAATTGACTCTGTACGGCGAGGTGGTCGATGGCGGTCAGAAGCAAAGACTCAGTAGGCTACGCGTGCACCATGAATTTCCTAATCCGGGATGCTCATTTCATTAGACTGTGACCGTCGGACCGAAGCAACTTCAACTTTCCAGAGGCTGGCTTCTAATAAGCCTAATACACAAAAGACGCGGAGAAACTGCAATACAGGGCAAAAATGTGAAAGTGCCAAAGCCTACTACTCGCGATCAAACTTCTTCCAGGCGTGTTTCTCGTACTCGACGATCCTGTGTGTCCGTTTCTTAGGCCTGAAAAAAGATTAGGCCAACTATGCACCAAAGAGAAACAAAAATGAGCATACAGGATGCGAACACGGGGTTCGATGAGCGCTCGTTGTTGCAAGCTTTGGAATCGATCACGGAAGAGGTTGCCTTCAGGCTGGAAAAAGGGGGTCAATAGGCATCTCGTCACCAGAAAGATCAAACACACTTTCAGACCGCGAAGATTCTCGCTGAGGTCTTCGCCCAGCTGCACATCGATCTCGCCCTCCGGTACCTTGTATTTTCCCAGCTTTTGTCCCGCCAGACCCTGCGTCTTGAGTTTCTCAACTAATGCAAGTTGTCGCTGTTCTCGTTCCTTCTCTCGGGCAGAGAGTAGTCGAGAATTCGCTTTTCGGATTGACCGAGCGTCGTTGATGGACGCCAATAATCGTTTACGCTGTGCTCTTTCGGCAAGGGCTCGTTTCTGGATAGGGTGAATGAGTAAGTTCATGCGAACATCATGGGGAACAAACCTCAGCCAACAAGCGGACAGCCTTGTTTTTTTTAGCCTGGGTCTTACGCGGTTTACTCGTCGTGTTGGATCTTGAGAGGCCATCAGAAATTTGCTCCTCATCCAGTCCCAATTCTTGAACCTTCATCCCTGGCGCAATGAAATCGTCGTCCTCCTGTGTATTCTTCGCCGCGTCAATCTTCTTCTTCACCTCAGCCAATTTCTCCGCTTCCTTCACTCGTTTCTCCTCCATCGAGGCGGCCCTCATGATCAACTCTTCATGAGCATCTGCAGGCGGATTGTACGATGTCCCAAGATGAGGTTCGACGATTGCCGGCACCTCGATGAGATCTCTGGTTTTCGTTGTGGTCGGAGCCTGATTGAAATACTAAGCCACCATAACTTTGAGAAAAGCAGACATATCCACCTTTGGCTTCCTCTTTTCCACAGTTTCCAGACCATCCTTTACTCCCTCGGCAGAACTTCCCTCTTGCCATGGATCATACGTCCCACTCTGCTTCACGGCTTCGCTAAGTTCCACAATGCCGCTCCCTGGCGCGTATTCGGAAGGATCCATGATGGCATTAAAGGGACCCTTCCTCGGCCGTTTGGTGATACGCAACAGCTTCTCCTTGTCTTCCCTGCTGACGGTGGACTTTCGTTTCTTCGAACTCGAGGTTACTCGCGAAACGACGGCAGGTACAGCCGATCTTTGGGCAAGAATCTTTGAAGATGTTAGCTGAGACGTCGAGAACCTAGGAAGAGTATGTCGGACTAGGCCACATCAATGACGTTTTGCTGGGGCTGGAGAAACCAGACATACTTTTGTCGTCTCCCTTGAGGTCTATTTGGAATAAATCTTCGTCGGCGGTCTTTGATAGAGCAGCTCTACGCTTTTATCAAATTTGCGCTGTGAAATAAACCTTCACGACGTACCCAGTTACTCTCTCCTCCACCCGCATTCCTTCCAACACCTCTTCGACATCCTCGATGTTCACATTTTTCCTCCACGCACGCTTGCCTTTTCGACTGGATTGATTGTGTTGAGATGGCGCCCCGACTGCTGACGCAGACTTCTTCCCCTTGAGAGGTTTGGTCTTCGCTTTTGGAACATCCATCGAAGTCGCTATGAGAGATTGAAGAAGGTCGCGTTACATAAGCTCTGGCGCAATGTTTAAAAAAGGCAGGAATTATTTTGGAGTTAACGGGTCAGAGCAAAATATAATTCAATCAGAATTACATATAAAGGAATCATGGTGGCCTTTTGATATCTAACCGTGCAGCCAGTGAATAGGCACCACACCTTTCACAAAGGCTGAATACAATGCAAAAAAATTCCTTCGCCCTCCGTGCTACTCCTCGAGCACTTTACGACGTTCTTGACCTCTTGAAAAAGGAGAAATAAAATGGACGCTATGGGAATTGAACCCATGACCTCAGGCATCAAATCACGTGACCAAGTCCCACGCGAATGCAAAGCATGCGCGCTACCCCTGCGCTAAGCGCCCGTGTTTGAGGGTTCTCCTTTTTAAATCTAGACCAGCATTTTCCGGAAGTTGCCGAACAGACGCGTGACGCAGTGCACAGCCATCGAAGATCAGATATCGACGTAAATGCGGGTTCCAAGGGAAAGGAGCAATTTCGGAGGCCTCTGGCCTCTCGGATCTATATCCTCTCTTACCTCTCTCTCCTTCCCTGGTCCATTTGCGTGTCGTTGCAGCTTGGTGCCATTGTTTTGGCGGATGCTAGACTTGTGACGGTATGGCATGTGAGTGTGACCACGGTTACTACACAACAACTCGGTAGATTTGCTTTCAGCCCTACCTGGATGTAAACAGGAGCCAGGGCCGATACCTGAGCCTTTCTTACTATTTAAACTTTCCCAGGCTGTATGTCTTCAGCGAAGGTGACCAGCCTGGCTTTCAGAAGCGGCCGCGCGCATGCGATATCTGTCGACGGAGGAAAGGTGTGTCTCACCCTGGGCTTGAAGTGAGATTACCATATCACTGTCGTTTCAACAGTTCGCCTCGTTTCCTTCCAGGTTTTTGATGCCATATTTCAGTTCTCTGAGCATGGAGATCTTCGGTGTACAACAGGCTACACAATACTACCCTGTGAAGTCGCACGACCTGAATGAAACGGTAAGGCCGAACCCACATTGCTCGATACCGCCATTCTTCGGCACTGTCAGCTCCTCCGTCACTGGAGCTATAAACGGGTACGAGCCGACGCTCGCTAGGACGAGTGAGGATATAAGATACATTCTTCCGCTGGACGGAGAGCAGCAGCGCAATGGTGCTTCAGCTGTAGACGGTGTGCCATTGTCCGCTGATGATGGAACTTTGTGGGTGAATGCACCAGTTAGATTTGGGTAGGCTGCTATGGTCACCGCCTACAGAGCTGCTCACATAACTACCTCTTTCCACCAGGCCAGATGATTGGGATGTGTATCTGACTAACGCAAACGTCTCCCAGGGAAACGGCCAATCTTCGTAACCTCATCTATGGGCAACACGAATGTCGAAAAGTCGGCCTAGAATGGGTACGAATGCTACAACAGGAAATGCATGTATATATTGTTTCGATGGTACGTACATGTGTAACGTTAATCAATCGATTGTTCGGAGTAGTCAAAGTTGGGAGGAAAAGTTTGCAGCACCCTCGTCTCTTGGAGGCTAACCTTCTTTCCCTTCCCACTGGAAGAGAACGTCAACGTTAGATCAATGCACTTGCTTCAGAAAGAACAGAAATAAAACGAAGAAAGCAATAACTTAGGTGTTGCCTCGGTGTGGGCTAATAAGCAAGAGCCGGAGATTAGTTGCTCAGAAGAGCGAGGGAGAGCCCGATCAATTGGACACACTGGTGCAGAGAGACACTTCTATCGTCAAACAGCAAGTTTGAGATAGCTACATAAGAGTACAATGTGAGATAGAGAACATGATTGCCGTAATGGTGGCCTAGTCAGAAGGGCGAAGAGGCTTCACAACCGGCTTCCTATAGTAGTTGGAAGCCAGCCTGACATAGCGGCTACCTTCCGAGCCATCGCCCTGGAGAGGCGTGTCAGTATCAACTGGGACACGGAACTGGTAGATTCACTGACGATCATGACGTTAGGGAAGCCAGGGTCGAACTCAACGACGCTCTCAAGGTATCTGATCTGTTCATCGGTTAGATCAATATCGAGGGCCTCAACGTTAGCAAGGAGATGTTCGATCTTGCGTCCACCGAGGATAGGAAAGACATATGTCGTTTTCTGCATGAGGTAGGCGATAGCGACTAACGCGTAGAATGACTGGGGTTATTCGAGCGAATCAAAAGTGGAAAAGAAACTGACCAGATGTGATGTGCTTCGCTCCGACCTCTGCAGCGATTTTCTCCAGAGCAGCGCAGACCTTCTTCTCTCTTGTCGTTCCTCTCCCAGTTGGGGTCGAGAAGCGTTCTTCCCTTCTCGCCGGTTTGGCGGCGCTTTTCTTCCTCCGCGTCGGTCCTGATCTTTCCGGCCGCGAGGACATTCCAAGGGGCCAAAGCCATTCCTGAATAAATGCATTAAGCATGCAGAATTTAACGAAGCTCAACCAATCGGCTTACCTTCAGACCTGGCCATGGGGATGATGTCGCGCTCGAACGATCGCTCCATGACGTTCCACGCGCCTTGATAGACAACGAAGGGAGTCAGGCCATGGTCGCGGGCATACTGGTTCGCTTTCGCAACGATCCATGCCGGCGTATCTGAAATACCCTATCAACATGGTCAGAAAGAATTTGAGACGTAAGAGAGAAAGGGCTGCTCACAAGATACAAGACCTTGCGCTGCAAGACCAAAGAATGGAGAGACCTCATGACTTCTTCGATGCTGGCGTCGTGATCCCACCAATGCAAGTAGAGAAGGTCGATGTAGGTTGTTCGAAGCTTCTTAAGGGAGGCTTCGACGGAGAGGTGTAAAGACTTGTTACCATTGCCAACATAATTGATCGTTTGCTGAACGGAGGGGTTGCGGACTTTGTAGTTGGTGGTGTACTGAAAGGAAACTGAGACGCCGTTCAACGCGCTTATCCTACATAGAACTTACCTTGGTCGCAATGAAGAGTTGGTCACGAATTCCTCGCATCTCCGCCCATTCGCCAATGAACTGTTCGGAGGTCTCGTCCTGACTAGAAGAACATATCAATAAATGAAAAGATAGGAGTGTTCGCGGACTGACTAGTTGTTGGCAGTATCAATGAAGTTACCGCCATTGTCGAAGTACGCGTCGAGGAGCTTGAAGCTGGACTCTTTGTCCATGCTGCCCATTCCAAGCGTTTGCCATTTGTCGCCGATGCTCATTGCACCGAGCTGGAGAGGCGAAACATGGACGGCCGCGTTGGGGGACAAGAGGCGGTAGTGACCGAGCTTGGTCTTTGGTTCAGGAGGCGGGGCCCAGAAAGACATATCGATATGCTTTGCGGTGATTTGAAATCGAGAGGCTGGAAGTCTGAAGAAGTGGGAAAGAGTCCGAGAGAGCTAAGGGGTGATACCACGATGGTGGCCTGTTAAATAGGCTGGTCTGAGATCGAGTCCTGACTCGTCCGAGCCTCGCTACCGCGCAGGCCATCGATAAGACTTTGAGGGTGCTGCTGCTGATGCATGATGGCGTACGTCAGACTCCACCGAGCTATTCCGAGTCCATGAGAAGGTGTGCGTCGGATATGCGACCCCAGACGGAGGTTGCGATGCGCCCGCACTCGGTATCCTGTCTCTGGTTAGGGGTTAAACGTGAAATCTGCACATATTTGAACGCTATCAGAGTAAACCTGAGGGAATCGTGGATGAAAACTCGTGCCTTTACGCTCGCGAACTTGAGTCTCGACCTAGAAAACCTGGAGAGCAAGGCATAACGCTCCTTGAGGTCAAGGGCCGCTCGCGTAAAATTTCTGACAATGCAGTCTTTGTCTTCCCATTTCAGGGCAGGCCCCGCATGGTCAATGTACAGGCTGGTGGACCAGACAATTGCGCCAATCTGGAGGAGGGTGTCATCCGAAGCGCCGACCTAGTTTCGAGAAGACCTCAAGTACTAACATAGTTCGCGAATTCCAAGATTCACTTACCTTCTCACAGGAGTAGTCAGCCAAATCCACGTTGAGACAGCTGAGCAATCCAAAGAGATGCTCACTTACTTACCAGGGCATTTGAGGGCCGCGAACGGGCCTAAATTATTCGAGGTTCAGGCAGTGATAGAATGGCGCCGAAAGAAATCTTTCTCTTCAACAAGTGCTGACAGGGGCATAGATGAGGCCTATCCCTGCATCGCAAGTAGAAATTTCTTGAAGTTCGAAGTAAATGCGATGGTCCAACGAGATGGAAAGCAGGGTCAACTTGTCGGGAATTGCCGAAGACCAGGGCTTTCCACTAAGTAGACTCAAAGATAGTTTCCACTACGCACTAATGATCGTCTCCAAGCTGTACCTTCAAGCTACCATCCAGGCTTGAACAAATTCAAATCCAAGAAGTCAAGCCTGAAGCTAGGGCTACTAGGCCCGAATCCTCTGAAGTACTACTAGCAGTAGGCTTTGCTTTGAGGCACGTGCCCCGCTGCATACTGTGCTCTTCACTCTGAGTCGAACTACCCATATTAGTCTCAAGAGTAATTGCACTCACCAGAGGGGACGACATCGACATGAACGACGAAGATTCTTCAAGACCGACAGAACACGTCGACAAGGGAAAGCGACGAGCTCAGGAGCCGTCAGAACGCACACCCCTGCTTGCTTCATCTTCTAGAACAATAGAAGAGATTGCGGAGCCGCCAGACTCCCGTAGACGACTCCGGGCAACGCTCACCACTGTATTTCTAGTTTCTCTGTCGATATGTATCTCTTTCTTTATCCTGGCGGCTCTCTTTGCTTGGTCGTACGCCTCTCGTGCTTCGAACCTCGACCCAGAGCACATCATCAACCACGACCTGGTATTCTCGGGACCTGACAAGGTGGACGTCCTGAACATCACAGACGACGGTGGGATATGGCTAAACGTCAAGGGGAGGATGGGAATGGACGCCGGGGCCGTCATAGGTGTTGGGAGCAGCGAGGATGATGGTTTCTTGGAGAAAATGTGGAAAGCCGTGGGGCGATGGGGAGTGCGGACCTTGGACAGGGTATCCGTCAACCTGACGACTATCAGAATCACAACCGACTACGACTCTTCGGCAGTGCTTGTAACGGTAGATGTACCACCAATTGAGGTCCCACTGGCAGCGGATCCTCCGATGGACAAATCGTGGCTAACAAAGGTGTCGACGCCTGCTCTTATCCACCCGACAAAGAATACCACCCTACTCTTCCGTTTCTTGAAGGAGTCGTGGCACCGTGGGACGCTGGATGTACGGGCGGACGTTGGGCAGGCATTTATTCGAGGCGGGCCATTGAACGTGGGTGGTTGGAGGAGCAAATTCATGGGCAGGATGTCGAACATCAAGTTGTCCTTACGGATGAAGAGTGTGTGCCCTATCCTCGTTTGTTTCTCTATTTAATCTTTCTATAGTGCCTTCAATACCTGGATTTCCGCCACCTGGTCGAAATGTACCGTTTCCAAGTGTACCGGACCTCGTGAAACTGCAATCGTTTCGAGTCGCATCGGAAGATGGCCAACTTGCTCTCAACGCTACTGCGACCGTTGTAAACCCAGTACCTGCCGACTTTGTCCTCTCCGTGCCCTCATTACCTTTCGTGATCTCTTTGCCGCACAAGCCACCGATCGACCTCGCCTCCGTTTCCACCAAGCCATTCCGTCTTGCCTATCCCAAAGTCACGCTCTCGATTTCCGGAAACGTCCTGCCCATATCCACCTCTTCTTTCAACGTCCTCTCTCAATTCGTGACTCGGTATCTCTCTGGCCAGTCAAACATCGTCCTCGTCTCGTCGCCCCTCCTTCCAAACCTCAGCGTGGAGGCAGAATTCCCGGGGCCGTATCCGCGCCCACACCTGCTCCGCAACGTCACTATTCACGACATGAAGATACGGGCCACAGGTAGCGTGTTCCTTGCGAGCGGTACGGTATACGCGCGGGTTGTGCTGCCTGCAGGCATCGAAGTCGGGCTGGACGTCTTCCGTGTGTTCCCTGACGTGCTCATCTTCGATGGCGAAGTTCCGGAGCCTGCCCCTCTGGAGCTCTTCGAGCACAAGAACCACAAGAAGCATAACGAGACGGCGCCTCCAGAGGTGCCGTTGCCGGACCCGCTGCCAGAGAAGGCGTTTGGGCACATCCGGCCTGACGATTGGCTTCCGTCGGTCAGCAATCCAATCGAGCCGGAGGGCGGCAAGGGTATCGCGTACGAGGTTTCGGCCAAGGTCGTTGATGTGCCGCTCGAGGTCCTGCCTGGGAGGCAGAAGGAATTTAGCAACTTTGTTGGGAAGGTCCGTCTTTGATTGTGCGTCCTCGCCTTTGGAGTTTAGTTAAATGGTGTCTACAGGTGATATTCGGCTCAGATGGAGCAACTGCTGGCATCCAAGGTTCCGCCGCTGTAACGGTTGCTGTAGAGGGTCTACCTTTACATGGACCTGGACGAAAAGCTGGCGAGGTCGTACTCTCTGGGCTGCCTTTCCAGGGAAGCGTGCTCGTTAGGAAGAAGAGCTTGTTCAAATTGAAGCAGGGATCAACATGGATGGACATTCTCCATAGAATCCGTTCGCATATCCCTATCTAATACGGCCCTCGTCGTCTCCGCTTGGGGCCTTCCAATTCGGTGGAGTGTAGCATATTTTGGACAATTGCTTTCTGTAACATCAAATACTTATACGCATTGTTTTCTTGTGGTCCTTTTTAGGGGTGTGCTTTCGGAAAAGGTGTTCTGCCTGCCTCTTCGTGCTTCCGGAAACTAGGGGCTCTTTCGACAATTAATTTTTTTCTGTTGTACTGCTATAACGACTCTATCTCGAAGTTTCTTTGAATCTCTACACACTTACCTCAATAATGATCCAATCCTAGCGAGACCGCACAGCGCAATTCTCTGATTCGGAGAAAGTGATCGGGGTCAATCCAGCTTGGTGTGGCGCACTGATCGGCGGTGTGCTCCCAAATCTTTACCAAATTTAGAAAATTAAGATAGAGCAGATGCCTTCTTCACTTGCTCCTGCAAGTCTACCGCCCTTATTCAGCGCGGAGATGGCCCGAGAAATTATATGTATTCCAATAAAAAAGGCAGCAAGGACTAGAATTTCCATGCTCCTGCAATTGATTTGTTAAACCACTTCTTCATGCGCACCAACAGTGGTGAGCAGCCTGAGTGGAGGTCGCGGCGAATTATATCGGCGGTCGCTGATAGTATTTACTCCCGTGAGAGAGAGAACGACCCCCGTTTGCGCGCGTGGTTCGGAGCATGAAGGTACGTAATCTGAAAGAATGGTCAAGCTTGAAGACTGAGGTCTAGGGGCCTTTGCCGTCTAACACCAATGCACCACGAATGGCAGTGAAGTATTGTTCATTAAATGGCTAGTAATTATTTAGCTCTTTCAGATGGCAGCCAAATAGGTAACTAAATAGTGAGAGTCATTGCTTGCGCGTGTGTATGGTCGATAATGATTAATGAACGTTGAACTCCATTCAAACTTTGCTCTTCGAATCATGGTTTCGAATGACTAAAACGAAAGTCACCCAACTTCGAGCTGAAAAAGCCCTTGAAAAATAAAAAATGTAAGCCATCGATTCCCAATCGTGAACACCCTTGTCTTGGCTATCCGAAAAGGAGATCATTGTCACACGAGGGTCCAGCACCGCCTCCTTGTCTTAACGGCCATCATGACTTTGCCATTCTGTCTTTCCAGCTGCTCAGGGACCCCTTATGGACCACGAGAAGCCTTCAACAAGATTTACGGACCTCCCCACCGACATCCTGCGAGAAATCATCTCACATCTCGATAACGACGGCCTCCTACAGCTAGGGAGGACCTGCAAAGATACTCACACTCTCGCGTTGAGCGAGTTTTTCTCCCGAAATGACCTGCGAGAGCCCGAGGAAGGATTCATCGTCGCATACAAGAAGCCTATTGAGACCCTCCCCGCTCTCCGTGCTGCACTCTTCGTGAAGGACCTGCGACAACTTCACTTTTACCTCAATCCAAATCTCGACCGACTCATCGGCGAGGTGGCGGATTTGCGCTCTCTTGCCGCCCGAGTTTCGACCATGGAGATAGTCAGGCTTCACTTCTCGGTCGTAGACGGGTGGATAGACGCGTATGGTCAGTTCCCGTCCGACCGGATGGACAGGAGGATGTGGAAAGAGCTGTTTACGGGGCTGCTGGATGGAATTCTGAGCAAGTCATGCACACAGCTTCTTGTGAGGGGTGGAGAGCGCCTCAAGGAGTTGTACTTGTTTGAACCAAAGCCAGGTATGCACTCCTGCTCAGTTCCGTCCCTGTTTTCGTCGCATCTAACCGCACAATAGTACGCACACTGCTACCTCCGATCCGAGTTGAGACACGTCCAGCATCAGTCAGAGAAGAGAAGAATCAGAGGTCATTCAAGAAATTATTCTGTCTATTCCTTCATAGGACAAGAATGAAAGGGGGACACGTAGTGCAGAAGGTCGAAAAGCCATTGTCAAAGGCGGAAGAACGTCTTTCCCCTTCTACACCGAGAAATAAACTTAAGGACCTGGATATTCACTCTGACATGCTTCTTCAAGAGCCTTTTCTTGATTGGACGCTGTCACGAGTTGAGGCTGCCTCCGCAACATTGACGAAGTTGTCCTTCAAGTGCATCTCCGTTCCACGTGAGACGTGGCGGACCGTTCTCCAAACCCTCGTGCTTCCTCACCTGGTTGAGTTCGAAGTGTGCTTTGACTTGGTCGTATATGAGACGTGTGGCGCACGCTTCGTGGACGTCATGCACTTTCTTTCACAACACCCTTCCCTATCCATCGTCCATCTCCACGGAGTAGAGGTCCTCGTCCTCCCTAACGCCACCATCAAGCCGATCCTCCCTAAACTTACCAGCATCACTGCCCATCCGGTGTATGTCACCTACATCCTGCAGTGTTCGCGAAATAGGCTACCTCACCTGTCTGCTGTGTGCATCTCCACGGAGTACCTGCAAATGCCTAATTTCGACTACCCATCCTTCGACACCGCCCTTAACTCCATCGCCTCGTTCAAGTTCGCACAGCCTATCACTCTGACGCTCCGGTTCCAATCCCTCTACGGCGTCGAAGAGTGGTTTGCTGCTCACCGAGAGTTCGGGTCGCAGAGCCCGCTGGCATCGCTGCACCAAGTCAACTCGCTCATTATTGCCTGCGCTTGGCACGTTGATCTTCCGCACAGTGTCACAGCTAGCTTCGATGCTTGGTTGGCACTGTTCCCAAGCGTCGAGAAGGTGGAGTTCACGGAGCAGGCGATGGATGACCCCAAGAAATGCTTCCTTGACCCAGAGTTTCTGAAACGGCTTGCTTCGGCGTGTCCACAGCTGAAGGAGGTTGTTTCAGAGCGTAAGCTGGTAAGCGTCGCGAATATACGGGAGGAGCCTGCTTCAGGCGAGCAGTTACGCGGACCGAAGCGTAGTTGAGCAAACAAAAAGCAACTCATGACATCATATATCATTGTTGGTCTCATCGCGATATCGACGAGATAGCTCAGTCAAAAAATTTAGCTGCAACTCCGTTAATTATCTCCTGTTCCTTGACGCCATTCTCTGTCGCCTTCGTCGCGCTCCTACCAAATGCAATCGTTCTTGCTGACCTCCATTCACTCATGGTTGGAATTTTCCCGCTCTCGAAGGTCTTTGTAACGCCGACCCTTTGGAGCACGGGGCTCTGAAGGAGTGGTGCCAGGCTCATATCCTCGTCCGCCATGCAGAAGTAGAAAACCCCAAGGCGCGTGTAACCTTGCTGGTCCGGAGGAGGCTGGACCACGCTGGCGCTTGTTTAGGTAGCCATTTTGGGACATAGCTTCGCAAGGGAATTACCGATGGATTGTGGCATGGTAGTAGCCACCCGACACAAACTCTAAGGCGTCTCCGGCGTTAATAACCTGGAGGGAGAATTATCTGCGACCAACAGAAGGAAGAACATTCTGTAACACTCACAAGAGCGTTCTCGATGTGCTTTACCCACTTCCAGTCGCCTTCCTTCGTCAAGATCTGCAGTGCGGCCACCGGTTGGCTGTACAAAATTGTCATAATTCCGAAATCTGCGTATGCAATTCAGCTTTTTTACTCTTCCTCCAAGAATAAGTCATACCAGTGTGACCCTTGAGCCATACGCGATGGGTTTTGGCTTCATCTTCCTGGGATCTGGGATAACTGGTAACTTCGAACTCAGCGAGGACCTCGCAATTTCACACAGAATTTCAAGCGTACTATTTCATGAAGCGTACTGGAAATTTATTTGGGCAAAGCCTCGACAAGGATAGAGATGTTACTCACCATAGCTCTCTCCCACAGCATCGAACCCATGGTGTTTAACTAGGGTGTCTTCGGGGAGTTCCAATCCAAGAGCAAGCAGCCTGCATGTCACATATTGAGTCAATAATTAGGCCTTGCTGTGGTGGTACTCGAGGATTCTGACCTCAAGAGGGCATGGAGAATATTCTCGTGATTGTGTCGCGCAAAAGCACTTATCTCTGGGAAGAAGGCACGGAGCGCTTCTGGGTGCTCGCGCTTAGTAATGTCTTTGTTCACTTGAAGGACATCAGGACGTGATTCTTCGAGATATAATAATGGTGCCAAACAGACCATTGTAATGTTCTATCTGGTCGCGCACGCCGCCGTCGAAGCTCTATGCCAGTCAATGTGAGGATCACGCTTCTTGAAAGGAACAGAGGACAGACAATCACCCAATATTGGCGTAGTTTATATCCTTGAAAAGATCCCTCCTCTTCCATCTTCGCTACAAAGGACCTCTTTTCGGCTTCCCTGACCTGGGTAAATGGGACGTCTGCAATGTCGAAGACACGTTTCGTCTACTGTATGTTAAATAACATTGTCCATCGTGCGCCAAGTGACTTCATACCTGTTCAGGAGTGTACCCATGATTTATTACATAGAAGAATCCTTGGTTCGACATCGCGTCGCGAACTTGCACCGAGAGAGCTAAGCGCTCTTCAGGTGTTGTGGCTTTCGCTAAGTCTATAATCGGCAGTTCTGCATAGTCCACTGTGTGAATCATGGCGTTAGCATGGAACGAATCTCAGGGCAAGGGACTTCAAGGCATTACGATTCTCTTGCGTGCGAGGCGCTGGGACGTAGTGAGGCGCTACTGGGGCGACGAGATCGGGCATTTTGTCCTGCAATCAAGTCAAGTCTGGGATCTATAAATGAGAGGTCTGTTCAACTAACTCTAGAGGGGATATATTTTCCCGTACAGTGATCAGGTGTTTGAATTTATTGAACTGGTGTCCAGCTCCCCACCCACATCTATGTAAAGCCTATCTGTTGAAGGGGATGAAAGAGCGGCTTGGATGCTCCAGACGTCTGCATTGGTGAAGTTATAATAAAAGCATGCAACATGAGGCCGGCTTCGGATTATCATATTAAGCCAATGCTTGGGATTTGGATTGACGACTCTGTCTGAACTTGACATGTCCCACGTCCCGTATATTCAGCCTCGTGGTGACTTACAGCACGGACCAAGGTGAATAAGACATTAAGTTCTGAAGAAGTGAAGTGTGCTAAGTTTAACCTTCATACCTCCTATCATATAAGAGTCAATAAACCGGTGTTGGAGGTGCGCCGGCATCGTCTTCGACGAGTCAGTTATAGTGCCTTACAACAACTCCATGGAGAACCTCTTCCTCCACCCCTTTATCAGCCGGTTTAAGTTCAGACCGGCCATACGCAGCCGTCCTGGCCCTCCTCCACTCCATCATCTTCGGAGCTTCGGCGCCATTGAACGCACGAGTAATACCAACGCGCTGAAGTGCAGGACTTTCGAGCTGTGGCTCTAGAGAAACATCGTCGTCTGTCAAGCAGAAGTAGAATACACCGAGCCGCGTGTATTGTCGCTGATCAAGAGGCGGTTGAATCACCCTGGCAATGCGGCTAGTCAGTTATTTAAGGTATTGTTTGTATCAAGTTTTGGACGGACCGGTGGATCGTCGCTCGGTAAAATCCTCCTGAGAGAAATTGCAAAGCATCTCCCGCGTTGATTATCTCAATAAATGTTATGTTAGCACAGAGCATCAGGGTTTGATAGAGCTCACAAGAGCGTTCTCAATGTGCTTGACCCATTTCCATGATCCTTCCTTGGTCAAGATCTGGAGCGCTGCGACGGGTTGACTGTACAGAATTGTAATGGTCCCGAAGTCTAATATTTCGATGAGAAACTGGGGACGAAACATTGCGATGGCAGCCTACCTGTGTGCCCCTTCAACCACACATTTTTTGACTTGATTTCCTCTTCTTCTGTTCTTGGGTAGCTTTCAAGTTTACGGCTATCAGAAGTGGGTATTGACCAAGGGGTTAAGCAACTGACTATTTCATAAACCGGACTAAAGCACTATCAGTTGGATCCAGGGCCCGGACACTGTGGTACATACTCCTCTGGCAGTTCCAAACCTAGAGCGAGCAGCCTAAAGTCGCTTGATTAGTGTCTTCATTTCCATAATATTGGACTAATCACCGTAAGATGGGATGGAGAACTTTTTCGTGGTTGTATCGAGCAAATTCCGCAATCTCGGGCAAGAAGGGGCGCAATGGTTTCGGATGTTCGCGCTTAGTGATGTCTCTGTTGACTGAATACGACCTCAGCACGAGGCATGTAAGAACAAGATATTCAAGCGTACTATTGTAGTGTTCCAATTGATCTCGCACGCCTCCATCGATATACTTTGGATATCTTGTTCGTGAATCATGTCAAGTGAAAGGAGTTGAGGATATTCACCCAATATTGACGTGGTTTATAGCCTTGGTACGATCCGTTCTCCTTCATCTTGGCAACATACACCTTCTTTTCCTCCTCGCTCACTTGAGAAAAAGGCACGTCGGCAATATCGAATATTCTTTCGGTCTACGAAGGAGTGGTAGCACTCGTATACATCAATAATCAATAATCTATATGATGACTGACCTGTTCAGCAGTGTAGCTATGATTAATGACATAGAAGAATCCCTGGTTCGACATAGCGTTGCGAGCCTGCTCTGCAAGAGCTTTGCGGCCTTCATAAGTGTCGATTTTGGCGAAATCTATGATAGGAAGATCTGCATAGTCCACTTCACGATACCACCAAACCATTAGTCCTCGACTACAACAAGTGACACCTAGGAAGCGGGGCGTACAGTCTGCCTTTGTCGGAGGTGCAGGAACATAGTGAGCCGTCTTCGGGTGGGTGGTCGACATTGGATGAGGTGAGAGGTTCCATGAGAGGAGAAAGGTTTATTTTGAGTGCGAGGTGCAGTCAGGTGGACGTTTGCAAATCGTGAACAAGATATGACGCCATTCAGAACCAAGCCGATGGGCCAGACGAGATCAATAATAGGCTTAGGCTTTCGCTAGCGCTGCTATTAATTGAACGTCTTGTCGTTTCCCAGCGTCCCAGCTTGCAGAGGGTAGTTTATCTATCTGCAATTTGGCACGATTTGGCCAGCGTGCGGGTAAAGCCTGGTTGTGGGCGTGTGTTGACGCTTTGCAGCCGGATGTTCCGGTCCGGGCTCACAAATTCCGAAAATCAAGCAGGTATGATTCAAGCAAACGAAATGCACCAAATCTCTTTCCCTAATACGTGGATCGCGCGAAAAACCCATGAATCAGTTCAGTCCTGGATAGACATCTCCACCAGGGGCTTTGTATGCCTGTCGGGCCTTTAGTAACAGCTTTGCAAGAGGACAGAGGACGTACCCTGTTTGCGGCGTCGCCTTGGTAGGGGTTGAAGTGGATGCCAGGATCGGTGGCCCTGTAGGCGCCAGGGAAGCCGAGACCGGATGGGTTCAGTGACCCGCCGCCCGTTACTGCGCGTGTCGGTTTGAGATCAACGAATTGATCTTGAACAAATCCACGACAACTTACCAGTGAGTTGAATGCAAACCGGGTAGAACTGGGCACCACCAATGTTCGAGGCACCGTGCAGAGCAAGGTTCTCGTGACGGAGGAGCTACGCGCCTTCATCATCAGCTAGGTCTTCGAGTCATAAGAAGAAATCGCACGTAGTCGCCAGGAGCAATGTTCTTCGGGATCTTAATGTCATATCTAAAGCCAGTCTTAGCAAGGGTATCGGACGCCCACTCCCCGTTCTTGTATACATCTTGCTGGATCTTGAACCATGGGGTACCAGTGTCAGCCCTCCAGGATGAGCATCCCGTTGAGGGGCACTTCGCCATGTAGTTCAGCACGGGACCATAGTGGCCAAGGGGCCATGTGTTCCATTGGGCCGTAACTGTTCCTCCAGCAGCGACAGTTGCCGTAATAGGGCCCTACAGAGGAGCAGGTAAAGTTTTGTACAAACAATGTCGCAGGCGGACCGCTTACAGGAGGTAGTTTGGAGTTTCCGATTGAGCAAGTGATATCCTTTGACATGGGATCAGCGATATAGCCGCTGTCGGGTTTTGTCGCTCGGACGACTCTCAAGGGCTAGATGATGGTTGGGTAAGACTCTGGATCAAGTAAGTACTACGAGAGGCTACAACCTGCGGCGTGGTATAGCCATCTGAGGAGAGCGGAATCTCGTTAGAAGCCGATCTGGTGGAAATCCAGTGCAATGGACGCACCAGTCGTTACATCCCATCCTGGAATTGTCTGCCCATTGATGATGAGCCTGGGCACATAACCGTGGGCAGCAACCTTGCTAACGAAGGCCGCCGCGACGAGGAGCGAAGAACTCGAGAAGCGCATGCTGAACTGGCGTACAATTCGCGACGTAGTCTTGCAGGCGTCCCCCAGGATATATAGCGCAAAAAAAAAAACACAGCTTCCGGCTTCTTCACGTCGGATTATTGTGTCGAGCCAATTCTGCGGATACAAGTATGCTATTGGATGAATGTTCGAAGCAGGCCGAACATGACCCGGCAAGCGCCAAGCGGTCAGAAGGGGGAATCGCGGGAGGTGGAGTATTTCCGATTCATAACGGATGATCGTCAGGGAACTCCAGGAGCTGCGAGATGAACAGCTGGATGAAGAGTGGGTGCAGATTCATTGGACGTTTCGGCGGGCTGTCGTTGCGTCCCACAGGTCGAAGAAGCAAAAGAAAGCACTATTCCTGGTGCGGACATGTTCGCACCACTTAAAATCCGAATTTTGACCTTCACGGCAGTGCGCAGAACAGATCGGGCTTCTTTGTATTGGAAAATGATCCTAACAGGTGTGTTGACGGGAAAAAAATTGTCCTTGCTCAATTCAGTCCTGGGTAGAGCGCGGCTAGGTGGAACATAGACCTATCGACAAAATAAGCGTACGTTAATAGAGAAAGTTAGACTAGTTGACTCTACCTGGATTGCTGCATCTCCCTAATAGCCTCGCTGGGAAATATCTCAAATTTTTTCGGTTCCTGGGGAACAAGAAGCTTACACTTCAAGTGCCAGGGAAACTGAGGCCTGACGGGTTGAGGGTTCCTTCGTCAATCACTACTCTAAGTGGGTGGTGTTTAATATTCATTGGTGTAGGGGAGCTCCCTGACGAGGGTGAAAGCAGCCAGAATCGAAACAAGGGTGTGGCGCATTCTTGACAACGTGAAAGCAAGCAGCAGGTTTCTAAATGCTGGAGCACAAGATGAAATCCCTCCTTTATAGCAAGTCAGCTCGTCAAACCGCGAACAACCAAAATTCGGATCTCACTCAGATCCATGAATATACGTCTCAGCCCAACAGACTCCGGACATTTTCCGTATGAAATGCCACTCGGCGAAATTCGAAGCCCTAATGGCAGGGAATGGAGCGATATTGAAGGTAAGGTATAGTAGCCAAGGAGCACGCGACTAGGTCATGCTATGTCGCCGACCCGCATGGATTGATCATTGGAATACTGCGACGAAAGTGCATGTCGACCGATACGTTGAGACTAGCTTGGCAGTACTTTGGCATCGTCAACGTTATGGGACTCATTCACACTCACCAGTGATTTCTGGTCACTCTGGAGCCACAGCGTTTGCCGGAGGTATGCCTATAGGATGGTGGTGGTTCTGGTTGAACTTGTCGCGTCATCGTGTCGCTGTCACGAGTGACATCGGAACATAACATTTTAGAGCGGAGCGTGAATATGAGGACACGAAATTTAGATGCCCATCCTGTTCAGATGTCGCGCTGAGTCCACGTTGGCGTACGCAAGCATACAGGGTTTTGCATAAAAGGTTGAATACCCGTATTTTTTAATGCTGTAAGAGAAAATGCTTACTCCAAAATCCGGCGCCGAAGCGCATATTCCAATAAAAGCAAGTAATAAAGTGGTGGACTCCTCGGACAGAGCTCTAGTCACCAAATCTCCTTGCCCAATGATATCGAAAGCGACAACCTCGGGTATATGTGGAACGCCGCCTTGATAACTTCAAAATTGCTGACTATCCGGAGTCGTCGGAGGCTTGTGGACTCACGAAATCTGATGTTCTGTGCCACATTTTCCAAATATAGATACCACTGCCTGACCGCGTCAGGCAAGAGAAATAGGTCAACCCAATACAAGAGAATGGCTACGCAGTGCGTGGGCATTGTAAAGTGCTCTTTAACTGCCTCATAGAGTAATGGTGTGTTAACCTCTTTGCGCTTCGTTGATTCGTGGGACTCATACTATTCAAGGACGAAGAAATCAAGGGGTCCATGGAAAATGGTCTCCTGACGTTGATGTTCCCAAGAACCTCCCCAAACTAGCATATAACCACATCAGCGTTGCATAGACTACATGATCCCAAGCATAGCGAACGCAACTTCAGTAAAAAAAATCTAACTTCCGGACACTCGTAACACGTTAGCAGCCTTTCAAACCTCTTCTCTCATGCATACCTACCAGAATACAAAGGCTATTTAATTAAGCAGTTACTTGATTCGTATGATTGGTCGAATTGTGATGTAGTTCAAACTTTGAAGTCATTTGTTCTGGGCTTTCAAAGCCTGGTCAACGATTTCTCCTAGGCGTATGACGGCTTCCTCTTCCAAAGTACGCCCGACCACTTGAATAGATATCGGAGCGTCCTTGAAAGTTTCAGGGTCATCTATTAGAAGTAAGGTGAGTTAGTAGCCAACAATAAAAGTACATCAAAGAGACATTGACGCACACAAATCGTAATTAGCCCTGTCTTGCTCGTTGAAAAACTCTTCAACGGCCCGTTTGCCGTCTTGAGTGGGATTAACAAAGCCTACGGGTACGACCAGGGCGGTGTAATCAAGCACGTTCCAAACCATGGTATAACTCGCGTTCCTAATATTTTGTTAGCTCATTGTTCAAAATGGTGTCGCGGTGAGATCACTTACGAGTTCTTCCCATGGGGAGGTGCGACGAATGGGGCACAAGGCGAAATAATCGCATCCACAGGCCGGCCTGTGCCCGTCAGGTCCTTTGTCGCGTTCCAGTGATCGAGATATTCTTCTCTCAATCCTTGCCTCCTCTTCTGCTCTTGCCAGAGCTCGTATGCAGAGAGACCCCCCGGCATTGGACGAAATACGGGAGTGTCGTTGGGAGCTGTATCAGTGCTCTCTGAGACGACTTCCATGGTGCCTATGACGGGCTCTCCGCTGATTGCCGCGACGACGCGAAAATCCTCTGCTGCGCCAGCCGTCCAGATTTTGCCCTTGAAAATGGTTGTAAAAATGATCCAAGCAAAGCCTAAGTATTTCGCTTACTCCCGTGCGATAGATCTCTTCATGCTTGAGTGGTATCCAATCGATAACTGTAATAGCAAGGTTAAAGACGTCGAAATTCTTGTGCAAATCAGGTACAGATACCTTTGTGTCCAGCAGCGAGAAGGGCTTGTTGTGTCTCGCCTAACACTCGAATTATCGGTGGATGGGGCTTGGTCACTCCATCATCCCATAAGATGGCGAAGCAGAGATTCTGACCCTGACCATGCCCAACGAGACTGTATTCATTCTCACTCCAAGGCTTGCGAACAGCCATCGGGTCCTTGAGCCATGGCTCCTGGCCAACAACTGCTTTTATGAAGCTCTTGATACCGTCGATGCTGCGACAGAGAGGACCGAGGACAGACAAGATGGAGGCTAGACCCTCAAGGGAGTTTACGCATCCCGCGTAAGGAACTCGTCCGTACGACGGACGCAGACCATAGAGACTATTAAAAGCTGCAGGGATGCGTATAGACCTAGGGCGCTGTTGGCACTAGATAATTCGCGGATTCGAGTTGGGACATACCCTCCGATATCTGATCCTACGCCTAAAGGACTGCCTCGTAACGCTATGGTTCTAAAATTAGATCATCCTGGCTGACCCTAAGGGGACACCCACCGATAAGAGCACCTTCCCCTCCAGAAGATCCACCTGAGGTCAAGGAACGATTGTATGGGTTGCTCGTGCGGCCAAAAATATGGTTGAAGGTCTCAGGCCACTGGAAGGTTGTTCAAAACAGTGATAAAAAATTGTTTTGATGCTCCTGGCTTACCATCAGCGTCTGAGGGATATTCGTCTTCACGTACAAAACGGCTCCAGCGGCCTCTAGGATATCGACGAGGACGGAATTCTTTTCTGCGTATTGCCCGATCCACGAAACATAACCTAGGGGAAAATAGACTAATTAAAAGAGTTTAAGGGTCTTCAATATCTCGAGCGACTGACCCATGGTTGATTCAAGCCCTTTAATACTGATTTGATCCTTTAGAGAAATAGGTAGACCTTTGATGTTGTCAGTATGAGGGTTCGCAACCTGGATGATTGGAAGGCGCTTACCGTGCAAGGGCCCAACAACCTTTCCGGTTTTCTTCAAGTGATCGTCCAGCTCTGTGGCGCGAGCTAAGGCCCTATCAATGAATACTTCCGTCAGACAATTGACCTGTCCAGACTCATTTCTCAGCAAAAATATCCTAGCACCTAACAGTTCTATCCTCACCAGTTGGTGCGCGACTATCGCCCTCTTCGAGAATGCGTTGGTCGCCTCTACAGCTGTCCAAGTACCCTTGGCTAGCTTTTCCAACAGGAGGCCGACCTCTGAGTTCGTGATCTCAATATCGCGTTCTGTAAGAAGGCCCGACTTGTCGGGAAAATCGATGACATTGAGGGTTTCTGGGGGAGGAAGGTTGGTCAAGAGCCATTCCTTAGGTACGATTGCATCTCGCTGTTGCTTCTTCTCAGCAGCGATTTCCTTCCAGTTTCTGGCCATCGGTTTCGAAAAGGTCCTTCGATGTTGGGAGAGGAGGATAAGGAGGGACTATCTCCGAAGACCTGACTGATTATAAGTCCTCGTTCCCATTTGCCCTTCGGTCGCTATGATGCCTGTACGTCGGGTGACCATTTTGATTAGAGATGAAGCCAAGAACAATCTGTGAGTAAAAGGCTTTCCTTCCCTAAATATAAACGCGATAACGAAGCTCAAAGTTCTGAGCGTTGTGAAAACGCACTCGGAATAGAATGGTACTCAGTGAGGCGTTGATGTGGAGAGGTAACTGTTGACGTTGAAACGTTGAAATGTTGAAGCTTGAAGCTTGAAGCTTGAAGGCCGGCGGCATACCCGGACCGAGCCATCCATTACATTTTGAATCGTCGATAATGCTCGTACTTGTGCCACTGTGGATATAGAGGATACATCGCTTTATTGATACAAATCAAGAACAATCTTAGAAGGTGATGAAAACCTATAACTGGACTACTTTTAAATTGTACAATTACAATTTTTTGCTCTTGAATGGAGAAGAAAAGCGAAACGCGCAGACGCGACTACTTTACTGTACGGCAATCCTCTTCGGCGCGAGCTCCGGGATGCTTTTCGGGAAGGTGACAGTCAAGATGCCGTTGTCCATATTCGCTTTGATCTCATTGTCCTGCAAGAAGGGATGAGAAGCGAGCCAAATACAAGGACGAGGAAGTATTCACCTTCACTCCTTGAGGCAACTGGAGAGTACGCGAGTACTTGCCGTAGCGGCGTTCACGAACAGCGTAGCCTCCCTCGTCGTGCTGAGTGGATTCTTTCGTCTCTGCTGAGACGATAAGGCGGCCATTGTGAACGTCGATTTGGACGTCCTCTTTCTTGACACCGGGGAACTCGAATGATGCGGTAACGAGGTTGTTCTCAGCATTCTCGTGGAGATCCATCCTAAGAACACAAGTCGTCAGTTGAGAGCACGGAGGGGTAAAAGATGGGGAAGTATACCTTGGCTTGAAAGGCCTCACAGCGCCATCGCCGCCGTCCGTAACACGGCGCTGCTGAGGACGCCCGCCTTCATTTTGACGGCCAAAGAACGCCTCATCAAAGAAGCGGTCGAAGTCGTAGAAAGGCTCGTAGAAGAAGACGTTCGACATTATCTGTCTGTAGGTTTCAGATGAGGTTGTGTTCTGAAACATCAGTGCTCTCCAGAGCCCCCTTTATACCTCGAAAGTCCTCCACTCCCGTGACCAGGAGTGAACACCCTATGAGATCATATTGCGACATCGAGAAAAGTCTCGAATTTCGTTGAAAGCCATACACTAGCAGAGGAAATTTCGAGAACCTCGCCATTTTCCAATTAAGGCAAGTGTGGGGTCTGCCGGCAGAGCCGACTTTGTAGGTCCTCGTTCTGGGCTAACGAAGAACATTCTGGCGACAGAGATGACGCGACGGAGGATTCAGACATCATGAGGGTGGTGGTCAGAGGGACGGACAGGGTTCAGAAAAGGGTGAATTTTTTGGTCATCTCTCCAGGCTTTCTAGGTCCGCGCCAATCAAACAACGTCCTGCATAGAAGAGCGACAATAATGAGGCGAAGGAGCGCTTCTCTTATCTGGAACACGGATCTTCTAGATGTTCGAGGGTCAATACAAGGAGCGCGAGCAATCGAGAACGTTGCAGGTGTGAGAAAAGAGCAATGAATTGGCGCACTACGTGGTATAACAAGACGTGAAATCGTCGCATCGCTCGTGGTATTACTTAGATGACAAGCGGGTTGATAGCTACTAGATATAAAAACGTCAGTACAGATATCGTGGTAATAATTGGGGTAAGAGATAAGAAAGCAAGAGAGATGTTACATGTCGTGATTAGTTGACCATCGCACATTAGGTCCAGAATGCTCCCAAACCGACCTCATCACTTCTTATCCCTATCCCCATCGAAGAACTTGACCAGCTGTCCAATAGGCACCTTCCCAATCGGCTTCGGCATCGCAATGGGCTTCACACTATCCCTGCTCTGTTTCCGCAACACAAGCGGATCGACGAACCTGGTGGACCCGCCTAACGCACTGACCATGCCGTCGCCGGTCCTAGTGGCATTCGTATTGAGGCGTTCCGTAGACTTGGATCGAGCTTTGAGCTTCAGTGGCGCGACCGATTGTGTGGGATTGGCAGCAGAAGTTGGGCTTGAGCCCAGACCAGAGCCGCTTGCACCAGGGATGCTCGAAAATCCATATGCTGATTGTGCGCGGAGCCGCCTATTCGAAAGAGGCGAGGGCGAAGGTGAGCTTGAAGTAGCCAACTTGTAATCGCCCTGGCCTGGTCCTCCAGCGAATGTCGCACTGCTCGTCAGACGTGCAGCAGCAGATTTGCCAATCGTGTCTCCACCGAATTCCTTATCATCATCGTCCTCGTCCTCGTCTTCGGCTTTCTTTGTTGAAGAGAAGAATGTCGACTCGATGGAGGACTGGGGTCGGGAGAAGGACCTCGGCGTGCCACTTCGTTTTGGTGGGTCCGAGTCGGCACTGGCAGCATTGGAGGAAAGGTCGTCCGGGGCAACAATGGGACCACCGAGAGCGACTGTGTACCGTTTCCGTGGCGTTGGGCTGACGCTGGTTTGACGTTGACTACCGCTCTTGGGTGGAGGCAGCCCTTTCTCCGAAGGAGAAGGGCTGACAGTTCGTGCGGCGGCGGCAGGCGTAGGTGATGTCGTACGCCCTAGAGAATAATTTGACGACAAGGATGTCGACGATGCCGACGTATGTAGTGGACTTCCTGTGTTCGGCAGGCCTGAAATAGAAAGTGGACGTGTTCGACTCTTGGAGTTCAGGGATCCAGGAGGAGAGTTAGGAGGAGAAAACGCGTCAGGGGGTGAGGTGTAATCTCCTTGTGGGTATGGGAGGCGCGTCCCAGATGGTGTTCGCCTTGAGGAGGCCATAGGTGGGCTAGTTGATTCACGCGCCGTGATTGAGGAAAGTCGTGTGTGCGGTGTGCTAGGTATCGAAGAGCCTGTATGTTGCTGCACGAGCATCGATGTTGTTGGCTGAGGAGTAGCCGACATCGTGGCCGTTTGTGCCTTGGGTCCTGACGACAGATTGGAGGGCGCAGTGACTATCTTTGCCATCTCCCGACCCAGTTCCCCGAGGCGGCCTTGCAACTCTGAGAGTTCTTCGCGCACTTCTTGGAGTTCGTGCTGGACATCTTGCGAAGGTGCTGGGCTAGAGGTACCCTCTTCCTTTTCCTTCTCCTTGTCGACCAACCACTTCTCCACATCGTTCATCCGCTCCTCCAGAGCACGAACATGTCCCACTGTCCACTTCTCCAGCTTCTCAAACCGCTTGGCAATGGCTAGCAGCGTTCCAGGAATGTCCAAGGCTCCTTGAGCGTTGAATTGGGCATAAAGGGGAGGGGCTTCTCGCGAGGGTGAGGAACTGATGCTATCGGTAGCTCGCATGGGTGATGGCGTCAAATTGGGTGCCATGTTCGACATGCTGGGGCGAGAAGGGGTAGGAGACGAGGGAGAAGGGGGGACAGGTTTCCTCGTTGGAGGAGCAACTGGGATATGTAGGTTGGTAAAGGCAGGATCGTTGTACTTCGTCTGTGGGTTTGCGGGCCACTCCGCTAACCGCTCCTTCTCCTTCTCCTTCCCTTTGCCCTTCTTATCCTTCTCTCGTGCTTTGGTTTCTTGGATGATCTGCTGAGCAGGAGTGAGGTCTTTCTCCTTGGTCGGAGTCAGCTTGTTCTTCGCTGCTGTCCACCAGCTAGTCTCTTTGGAGGAATTCGACGGAGAAGGTGGATTAGGCAGCGTCTGAGAGCGCGACGGAGGTGGTGGTAGTGCCCTGGTCGTCTCCATCATAGCAAGGACGCGCTCCTCGACGAGTTGGCGTTGTTGTGCCTCCCTAGTCAAGATCGCCTCTGCCTCACGCCGGCTCCGCTCACGCTCCCGTTCTGCCTCGGCTTCGAGCTCTGCGTCGGTTGGCATCGCCCCAGGGGACTTCGGCGCGATCCCACCCACGAAGTTGTTGACACGCTGAACGAAGCTTGCCGCAAGATTGGATACCGACGATGAAGGTGACGGTGATCGTTTCCATTTGGGTGAATCATCTTCCTCGTCGTCTGAATCGTCGGCATGAGGATCTATCCCAGTCGAGCTGTCCATTACGAAGCCGTTTCGAAGAGGCGAAGGGGGGCGAGGGGAAGGTCTTCGCCCGCCATCTGGCTACAAAAAAGCAGAAGTAAGTTTACCGTGCAGCCTATTTCTAATGCATCCACCGTATCAAACGCTGAGAATATCTAACACTCACTGGATTCAACGAGCCCGCCGGCGAGGTCATCCTTCTCTGTTGCTTGCCAAGCTCCTGTTCTGGAAGTTGGAGGCCCGTCATCGCAACCGACTGTGTGGGACGATGCGCTATTGCCAGTAGAATACTGGTGTCCCCTCTGCCGCTGTCGGTGTCGTTATCGATGTCGCCGTCTTCGTGCTCCCTTTGTCCAATGTCGACGTTGAGCGTCGGCCTGTCTATCTTTCCCACGGTCACCACATACCCACTGTCAGCGAGACAAGTTGAAGCTTGAAGCTTGACCCCTAGTACTCAGCCCTACCGCACAAGTTCAAACCCTGAACCTTACCCAGAAAGCTATGCAACAAGCCCAATCGAAATTTCTGTCACCAGATTGAAATGATCATACCTTGCTCATATGCCCTGCCTGGAGCCGTCTGGAACTTGGGCTAGCTGGCTGTCGAATCTTCCTGCCTAATCGCGTCTACGTCTCTTTCATGGTCTGGGAGCTCGTGCGGAACGTATAAGGTGGGCTTTGGTGCTCTCTCCGACTAACCAACGCTATTTCTGCATGTCGAACGTTCTATTTTACGAACCATTCTACGACTTTGAACGACTATTCGAACAGGCATGGGCGGCTCGCCAACAAGGCGCCACTGCTAACACGCAAACCCATGCCCCAAATACGCGTCCAGACGGTATTTTGCGACCCTTTAGACCAAGGTGTGCCTCTGTTTTCTTGTCGATGTTAGTGTCCGACACATTATGCAGGATGGACCTCCACGAGGATGCAGAGAACAACGTCGTCACTGCCACCTTCGAGCTTCCGGGACTCAAGAAAGAGAACGTCCATATCGACATTCACAATCACCGAGTGACAGTCTCAGCAGAGAGCAGGCAGTCGGAGCGTTTCCACGAACGTGGTTTCGCTATCCGTGAAAGGCGCATCGGCAAGTTCTCGCGTACGCTACAACTTCCGGTGGGTGTAAAGGTTAGTCTAATAGTCGTTCAAAAATTCGTTCATATCGACTAATCTGCCCTTTTTTTTCAGGACGAAGAGATCAAGGCGTCTATGGAACACGGCCTTCTGACGCTGAGCTTCCCAAAGTCTGCGACTGATCTGCCTCCCAAGAAGGCCATCACCATCCAGTGAGAACATTCATTGGAGACATTTATGTCCACCTTCCCCAACTCAGGACGCGCCCACAACCTCCCTCTAACATCTGCATCTCGACGATCTCGCTGCATCATGCACCTCTGCTCATTAATCTTGTATCTTAAGTGTAACGTTGTGTATCAAATACTAGCTGCTTCCTTTCGCATGCGCCAGAATACAACGCGACCGGTGGAAGAACGACAAGTCACATAGACCATGGCAGCAGTGGTTGTCGATCGGCGCCTAACGAGTCAGTACTTGGTGCTAATGTCGGCTAAACTTAGACTTGGCCGCAACATATAGACGCGATGTCTAAGGGTCGTTCCTATTCATCAACGGAAAACTCCACGTACGTATCACACATCGCTTCCCCATTCACCTTCTCTCCACCTGAACCCATGAGAAACATTCTCTTTCCAACGAGAGTGAAGCGCTGCAAGTCCAGATCGAGTTTCGAAACCTCTGTCTTCATGTTGAAGCACTCCATTCGTTCAGGTTGGTCTGGCGGTAGAAATAGACGCCATCCCTCTACTGTGAGATAATCTCGCGGATGTTCAATATCTGGAACCCAGGTGCATAAGATGGCAGATGGAGTTGTCGGATTGTAGACCGCGTCCTTCTGGAGAGCATCGGGATCATAAGCACGTAGGTAATACCAGTGAACGTCTCGCGGCAGTTGTACTCCAGTGTCGCGGAGTCTTTCGAATATGTTCTTTCTTGGGATGAAATAATAGAGACTCTTGCTGGTGAAGTCAATCACTCTCTTGTGTGGTTACCAGACGTAAACATTTGCCACACCGGTAAGGAGCGACTAGAGGAATCCCACTCACTTCGGAGTCTCGAAACACTTTTCCAGGAGCAAGCAATATTGCTTGTCCACCGTGCACCATGACACCACTTCGAAAATTCTGTTGCAGCTCGTTGGGATAAGGTTCATCTGCCGCTATCCACTTCCATTTCAACTTGCCTGGCTGGAAAGCAGCAATGGAATACGAGCGATGGTAGGCTTGTTTTCTGGGTTCGTCGTACGACGGAACCCCTCCAAATATGTAAAGCTTTTCGTTGTAGGCCACCATGGCTGGCTTCAGGCGAGGAGCAACCATTCTAGGCTTCTGCACAGGCTCAAAGTCCACATAAAACCACTCGAGGTGTAGGGTGTTCACTGCAATCAGTTTTGAGGATGGAACATCGCGATCGAGATCGTGTCCGCCAAAAAGAAAAACGACTGGAATGCCGCTTATTTCGGCGAACGCGATACCAGGCTCTCCAAGTGCAGGAAGGCGTTTTGTCTTTCGCCAACATGCTGCAACAGCAAATGGGTCTCCTGGAACGGCATAAGTCAAGGAATCCTTGAAAATACGAACTTGAAGTGAGTGTAATCAGCATGATCGTTGTAGCCAAGCAAACAGACCGTCAGGTTTGTGAACTCCATTTTATCCATATCGCAGACGTAGAAATCGTTGCTTGGAATGTTCCTTTTGAAATCCTTGGGGTGCATACCCCCGTAAACGTAAAGTTTACGTCGTCTTGGATCTTCGGTAGTTTGGCATAGCTCCGTAAACTTCTGTAGATCTCCATGGAGAGGTGCAGCGTTCAGCCCTCGGACACGCGCTGCGCCTGTGGGCATAATTTTGGCGCTGCCTCTTGAAGGACTTGATCGGTCAACGAAATGAGGGCAAGGTTGTGGTTGCAGTTCGAAGAGAAACATGCTTCCATGGTGCCAATCCGATGATAAGATTAGATAAAGTCTCTTGTCTAGATCCACTGAGCAGCTAACTACCACTCCGTCACTCCTCAATCAAAATCTCAACAAATATATCACACATCTCCTCATCCTCGACTAGCGCGTCGCTCCGTCCCAAGAGCAAGACCTTCTTCCCAAAGCAAGCGCAACGAGTCATGTCGAGGTCAAGTTTCGAGACCGCGGAGCCGATACTCAAGCACTTCGTACGCTCAGGCTCATCTGGAGGCAAAAAGAGCCGCCATACTTTTTCAGTGAGATCTCCCGGATGTTCTGCGTCCGGAATCCATGCAGTTATCATGGCAGATGGTGGTCTCCAGGCCACAGTTTGCTGCAACACATCCGGATTATACGGGTGGAGGTAATACCACCAAACATTATTTGGCAGTGAATTGGGAGGTAGCCGTAACCTTTCGAACCTCCTTTCTTGAGGATGAAGTAATATAAGCCGTCATTGTCCAGGTTGATGTTCTGACCATTTTGATGAGAAGTACTAATAAGCGCTGGCGTTGATTCAAAAAAGCGTAATATACTCACGTGTTCTCGACTGATCCTTCCTGGCCCAAGAAGTATTGCCTGTCCATGATTTACCAGTATACCTTCGATGAAATTCTGCTTGAGATTGTCTGGGAATGGCTCGTCAGCAACGATCCATTTCCAACGATAGGAATCAGGTTGAGGGGTAGCAATAGAATAGGAACGATGATAGACGGGCTGAGTGCTTTCATCGTATTTTGGAACACCTCCGAAAACGTAGAGTTTGTTATTGGCTGCAACCAACGTGGCGTTTATACGTGGAGAGACACAAGGAGATTTGAGTGGCTCGAAGACTACGTGGTACCATTCGAGATGCAGCGTATTTATTGCAATCAAGCTCGAGGAAGCCTTTTCTTGATCCAGGTCGTAGCCACCAAAGAGAAAAACCATGGGGAGGCCGTTTATGTCTGCGAAATCGATTCCTGGTTCGAGAAGACACGGCAAGGTTTTTTTCTTCCGCTTAGCTTCGTCTAGAGAAAAAGGACGTCCGGGGGTGACATATGTCAGAGAATTCTGTGATTGTCTCATCAGTCGTCCACGTTGTCCAGAGTCAGCTGTCTGAAGCAGACCGTCAAGTCCTGGAACTCCATTCTATCCACGTCACACACGAAAAAATCGTGGCTTGGTTGGAGCCTGCACATATCCCTCGGATGAACGCCTCCATAAATATACAGCTTTCGACGTTTTGGGTCTTCAATGGATCGAGGCAACCCTGTCAGTTTCGGGATGCTTCCCCCAAATCGTCCAACACTCGGCCGCAGTGTATTTCCCGGGTCGTTTGTGGTGTCTATTTTTTGGTCCAAAAGCATGGAATGTGTAACGGTCGAAGACGGCGAGAACCATTCCAGATGCAAGGTGTTGATTGCAATCAGCTTTGAGGAAACTTGATCCAAATCACGATCATAGCCACCAAAAATTAGGATAACCGGAACACCTCTTATTTCGGTGAAAGCCAGCCCAGGCATGTGCAGTGACGGGAGGGGCTTTGTGCTTCTTGTGCATCCTGCTGCTGAAAATGGGTCAGAAGGTGTTGTAAAAACCAGAGAGTCCTATGCATGATACTCCGTTATCAGTGCAGTCGCTCAATCCGACTCAAAAGAGCAGCCCACCGTCAGGTTCGTGAATTCCATTTTGGCTATATCACAGACATGAAAATTATTGCATGCAATTTCATCTTCACTATCCGTGTCACTACTCTCGCTTTCTTCCTCTTCTTCATCCTGGGGATGAATACCTCCATAAATATAAAGTTTCCCTCTTCTTTGGTCTTCGGCCGTTTGGCACAGGAGCGCAAGTTTCGGCACTTCTCCCTTGAGATTCGAGACCTTCAGTCTTCCTATACGGGCGGCACCTCCAGGCATGTTTCCCGATCCACTTGTTGACTTGAGGTGTTTAAAAGCAAAGTGTATCAAGGTGAGAAGAAAGAAGCCACGTAAGTCGGTATGAGATAAGATTAGATAAAGCCAACACGCCAGGGTGGAGAACATGAAAGGGTGTATACGCAGCTAGGATTCGAGGATCCTACAACTATTTAACCAATATTCGGATCAAAATTTCGAACGAGTTTATTCTTTGAACGATAGCGATGATTTATCAAGGCCTTGCACCTACGGATAACGTCCCGGTCTCTGTTGCCTTTACCGCCGGCAATTTGTCCATCAACTTCATCCAAGCTTGAAGTCTTTCCCCCACGACTGCCCACTCTGGTACGGCCCTTAGATCAGAAAGCAGAGGATAGAGGAAAAAATCTGCCCAGGTGAGCTTTTCCCCGAATGCGTAGCCTTCGGACTGCATCAAGGATTCCACAACTGAGAGAAATCGCTTGAGCTGTTGGATTCCATCCTTGATATGGGCTTGTATTTCCGGTTCGGATAGATTGCCTTCGTCCGCCACCTTCACGCGGGGCTTTACAACTCCGACCTCGACGGCGGGGAACCCTATGAAGCCCGTTCAGAACGTGGTGCTTGTATTCAGCGGAACTCGACTCTCACCGAAAGAAGCGACGATGCTGACAAGCTCCCATACCTTCTCTTCCACAGGTAGGTCGACGCCCGACTGAAGTTGAAGCGACGGAACAGGGGAGATGCGGTCGATGTATCTCGCAATTGCCTGGCTTTCACGGAGCTTCATGTCACCTTGATTGTTGTTGGCGCCGTGTATAACAAGAGTCGGAAGGTAGCCCAATGGGTGGTTCTCAACTGCGAGCGCACTTTGAGGGATGGCAGCCTTCTGAACATAAGATATGCCTTTGTACTCTAGCCCAAGAGTAATGGTGCGGGTGAAGGTCGAGAACGGTGTCCCAATCACTGTATGAGAAGACGCGAGGGCCATGGGGTCAGGTGAATTTTAGTCGTGGCCGTTTTTATACTCTCCCATCATGGTGGAAGGAATCAAAGCAATTCGGAGACGGAAATCTCCTGCGAACTTCCGATGTTTGACTTGACGGGCCGGTGAGTCCGATCTTATCTTGTTTTCGAATCTAATCTATTACAGGCTTGACCTTTTATGAGGTCAAACTCTCCCGACAATCGACATGGCACCTTCCTTCGCCTATTTAATTGGTACGAATTCATTTCGTGTTCTGGCATTGTCGAATTTTAATGAGAAAATGGTACCAGAGCACATGGAAGAGGACGAAGAAACACCAAAATCCATCCCGCCCTGGGTGGAACTGGAATACGCGGTATGCAAAATCACTCTTCGATCACCAGAGAATGAGTGAGGATTCCTAAGCCATATATTCCATTAGCACATGCGTATTCTTGCTGGCTCGACTTCACAAGTCCAATTCACGCACCTCTCAAAATCGTCCTGTGAATCCCTAAATTCTATATTCAATGCGTCGTCTTCGAGCAACCCCGGATTGTCTGCATTCTCCTGTCATCAACAAGGCGTCGTTGGACTGATGAAGGACCTCGGAGTGCCTATCGATCAGGTCTGCCTCCTCGATCCCAAGGCGGAGAAGGAGTTATCCCCAGAAGATGGAGACGGCCAGTTTCAGTGGTTCCTGTTCGGGGTGTGTTTCTTTTAGGAACTGCTGAAGACCTGAAAAAAATCGATCATGAACCAGTAGGGCATCCTGGGAGACGATCCACCGAGAGATCGAACCTCCGAACTCCGTGTTCATGGGTTTCCGACGCGCCATCTTGGTCCTATCCAGATGACCACAGACACCGCACTCGGGGTTACGACAATTGTCGTTCATGGCAGGATTCCACTCCAGGATATCCCTTATACTGTGGGTGCATCATCATGGCGCTTTCTCTGCCCATGCTGACGGCCGTTTTCAGGATTATCCAACCATCAGGTTCAATGCAAAAGAATCTGTCGAAATGCCCTTCCGTAAGTCAGCAATTGTTCCTCTTCCCAAACCCTTCTTATTTTCATACCCCTAGGATACATCGCTGACGGCAAGGAGCCCCGTCTTCCACCCGGGATGAAGAAGCTCCTATACGAAGACCTCAACAAGGGGTTTGATTTCTAGGAAGAGCGAGTACAAATACACGCACTAAACTACATGAAAATAGACATTACAGCAACAACAAGAACACCGATAAAAGATCAGACTGGATGATGATAATGTAAGGTGCAAAGCAAGTGAGTGTTCATCCAAACATGCAATAGTATGTGGGCAAGATAAATAGATGAGGACAAATGCAAAGGAGCTGGGGAAGGCAAAATGCATCCTTTGCCCCATGTGTAAGATCTCTAAATAATAGTACAACCGAAGGAAAGTTCGGAAATGGAGGTAATTGAGGGCTGGTTACGAGGGAGATGCTGCATTCTTGGGCGAGGGCTTCGCATCCCAAGGGGCTGGGATACGTGCTACATCTGCGAGGTTCTGGTCTGCACGCGCATCGTTAACCCTATCGCGGTGGTTCATGTTCATCCTTGCGCGGCATCGCACAAGACGGAGCTTGGTTCGCTTGATCCCTATACAAGCCGGTCAGGCTGGCGTAACGCAGGAAAAAAAATGAAGAGACGCACAGGTAGCGATAGTATCGCGGTCCTCGTCCATGAATGGGTTGCCCGTCTGTAGGAGGTCGTCCTGCAGCGCATACAGGCACCAGAGCGACTCCTCGTACAGCTTCTCGCACTCATCCGGCTTCTTCATCTGGTCGAGCAGCTCCTTTCGGGCAGCTGTCCTGCTCTGTCGATAGCAAGCACAAGAGCCTATAAGCACAAACACGGACACCCCGCCACTCGGAAGAGAAAAACGCACCAGCATGAGCGCCCTATCGTACACGAGCTGATCAAGCCAGCTCTTCGGTCCGTCATACGTCACAGGAAGCCACATCTTGACCAGCTCTGCCCTGTCATTGCACTTCATGAAGTGGTCCTTGAACCAATTGAGCGCGTCGTCGAAGCCCTCGCTGACCACAAAGTCCCCATCCGGATGACGCATGTGCATGTGCTCTTGGAAGTTGCGCAACTTGTCGATGCCCTTCTGCGAGAAGGACATGAGCAGCATGTACACCGCCACGCATGTCACTGCGTTGTACTCCGCCTCCATGTCCGCGTGCTTGCGCCGTCGGGCCTCCTTCTCTGCTTCGCCGTCTCGCTTCTCAAATTTGGTTGGATCGCGGAGCGGCTCTGGAGAAAGGGTTACTGAAACAGCCTGGATAGCGAAAGAGGCAACTTACTCTGAGGAATGGCCTTAACGTAATCGTACATTTCATCCGCCCAGTGGGTCAGCACATCCGTCTTCTGCGCCAACTCTTCCAATGAAGCTAAAAGTTCGTCTTCCAGAGGATCTCGCTCGGCATCTGCGTCCAACGCAATAATGGGTCTTCGAGGCGACGACGGCGCGCTGGTATTGTAATCTCGTGAAGGGGATCTGCCTGCCGTCGAGTGTCCAAACAGCTTCTTTGAGGCAATGCTCAGTGCCCTGTTAAGAGCATTGGTGGCAGCACGGGAGGCCATACTTGAAGGAGAGGAGGATATAGAAGGGGCGACAGCGTTGGGTGGAGGAGGGAATGTTATGTTGTTTGGAGTCGTAGGGGAAGGGTATTCTGTGGTATAATCGGTGGTCGAAGGCATTCTTCGGTCTTGGAGGGGTCTTCGAGGTTGTGCCGAGATTTCTGCCAGAAGAGGTGTCAGAACCTGAACTACGTCGAGACAATAGGCCACATACCATCAACTGCGCGATTGAACTCAACGGTTCGTGGTTCCCCAACCAAGACGTACTCCCGTCTGAGATTCCCATCTTCCTCTGTCTCTCCAGGGATAAAGGATCCTTCTGTCGATAGCTGCCTCCGTGTTCCGCCTGAGGTCCCTGACTGCCGCTTAATCTGCGGAGTTGGCGACTTCGCTGGGCTGCTACGAACCCTAATGAGCCATGTACATAAGTAGGGTGACAAAACTTACCTTTCCCGGTATGAAGCGCCGTTCTTCACACCCTCCGTGTTCGAGGGTTTCCGGAAGTGAAACTTACTAGGTGGAATCATTGCTTTAGGGTCGAGTACCTCAGGAGGGATCACCTTGTGATGCTCTGGCGTAGGTGGTCGTCCATTCCACGACGATGTTCCCAAAGCTTCTGGTAGTGACTCCTGAGGCTTTGGAAACTTGGACTTTGCCATGGCCTTACTAGCAAAGAACTCTTCAAAGCTAGCCCTTTCCACGGGTTTGCGTTTGAGCAACATCCTAATGAGCGCCTTGATATCCTCTGGGACTGGCAGATCTGCACTTCCGCCACCTCCATTCTTGCCAGCTTGTGAGTTCGGGTCTTCGTCCGGAAAGGTGACCACCTTGCTTTCGATCTTCTTCAGCAACTCCATGTGGTTCTGAGCCCTAAATGGCGCTTTCCCCACTGCCATCTCATAGAGAACCGCGCCAACAGACCAGAGATCAGCCTTTGCGTCATATTTCTCGTAACGGAGTATTTCGGGGGCCATGTACAGCCTGTAACAGTGATGTGAGAGGAGGTGGCATGAAAGCAGAGTTGGACTCACGGAGAACCGCACAGTGTCTCCGCCATCATCGCGTTGGGTAGTGAGCGAGCGAAGCCGAAGTCTGCCACCTTCAGTAACGGAATTCCCAGCGGGTGGCCCTTTGCAAGCTCTTCAGGGGATGCGGGATTGAGGAGTAGGTTCTATAGGTGCGTCAAGGCCCGCCAACGAAACATGCTGAGTTCACTGGCCTGTGGTTTGATATCACGGTGGATGAGATTTCGATGCCGCAGAAATTTGAGGGCACGGGCTATGCAAGTCAGCTAAAATAGGGTCTAGACGGACAGCAGCACTCACCCAACTGTCGGAGGAAGCTGCGAACCGCGATCTCATCCAGCCCTCCTGTCCGCGGATGTAGGTAGTATTGCAATGCGGCCCCTGGACTTGGGACATATTCCAATCCCTCCACGCGCCCCCGCTTCTTGATGTAATTCGTGAGGTCTCCTCCCGCACAGTACTCCATGATAAGGTAGATATGTTTCTCGGCGCGCTGTTGAGCCACATGAGGCATGGACACCTTAACAGAGAGCCTACGCACCACAATGTCGATCAACTTGGTAACGTGCCGGTGCGACAACGACTTGAGGATCTGTATTTCGCTCTGTAGGTTCTCGAACAACTTGGACGACAGGCTATCGCGTTTGACGGCCTTGATAGCGACTTGATGGCGTGTCTCCTGCTGCCCTTCAGATAGCTGCAGTATTTCGATAGCTTGCAAGACTCACCTCGTGGTAGCCTTTATATACTGTCGCGAAACTTCCCTTCCCGATGTCACTCACGATGACATATGGTCGAGCATCGTTGTCCTCGTCTTTGCCGTTCGTTGCCGCGCGTTTGAACGGCTGGACTGCATTGGACATAAGCTCTGCGTATTTGTGTAGGTGGAATCCAGTATAAGGGCTTCTGCAGAATACAAAAGTGGTGGTTGTTGGTTAAGTAACGCACTGGTAGCGCATGAGGCTGAACTGGGACTATCATTACGAAATCACTTTGATTAGATAGCGCAAAGTCGAGATAAGATTCGACGAGTTTACGGGCCGATCCTTCAACTATATTTCAGCGTAGAAGAAGAGACTGCAAGTCTGCAAAAGACAAAGAGTTTCGCATCATGGGGAAGTGCATAAACGGATTGGCTGAAGCCACGAAATACAAAAATATGTAGGATATGTTTACCAATACACTGCTCAGTGCTACCCACTGAGGTCGAAGGACTTCCAGGCTCCAGCTCAAACGACAAAAAACCCGAAGTTGCTATAGCATAGAATGAAGTTAGAGAGAGTTAAAGAATAAAGCGGCGACGGGGATGCAAGCTAGAGCACTGGCGTACCAGATACCGATAGCGCTCCTAACGGCAAGAGCACCGCTGGCAGCATCATCGGCAGCCGCACTCTTGGTTGCCTTCGAGCGCGAGGTGGAGGTAGGAGAAGAAGCCACCCTAGAAGCCGGTGCCAATCCTGAGGATTCACCTTCAGCCCAAGGTTGGTTCCAGAGGATGAAAGGCTCGGACATGAAAGAAGGATAAGATTTCTTAAGGAAAGCAAGGTATTTGCCCTCGGGGTCCCCGTACACGGAAGCGACAGCGGCGATGTTGGGGTAGAGCTCAGCAGCGTAGCGGGTCTCGCTGCTATCCGTGGCCGAAATAGTCATTGCAAAATCGAGGGCGGTCTGAATGGTCGAGCCGGCGTTCGTGCGCTTGTGGAAGGCGTCAGTGTTCTTGCTGGCGAATTGGTCAAGGCGGGCATTGGTCTAATTGTATCTGTCAGGGATCAGAAGCGCCTCAGCATAGAATTCAACTCACAATCGTCGCGGCTAGATTGTAGGCGCGGTAATGGTAAGGACGAGTGCGGGCTGCTTCGAGGGGCTTGACGTGTACGTCAGCTTTGGTCATAAAACAACGCCAGTCTGCACACCTGTTCACCGCTGGCCTCGATCTGGTAGAGGTACTGAGTATTGAAGTATGCGGTGGTGACCTCCTTGGCGCCGGGGAGATCATCGACCAAAATCTTCAGAGCCGCGAGCTGGTTGTAGAAGAATGTGCCGTGATTACTGTGGCGCATACATCAAAAGAAGATCAAAAGAAGCTCGAGGAATTAATTACTTCTCTGCTTCGCGCTCTTCGATCGAGATCTCAGCTGTTTCCATCCACTGGATGTACTCCCGGGCCCATGCGATCATTTGGCTATCAAGCTCGGACGTCCAGACGGTACTACCGCCCTTGCGCAGAAGCAAAATGGCGGAGGTAATCTTGGCCATACCCTTCAAGTCCCTGGATCTCAGCGATGAGCGAGAGATACCGCATACATTCGCTGAATAGACGTACAGGAGACCAGTATGGCTCCCGACCTGACCATCGGGTCCACGCTTCATCTGACCGAAGTTAAGATGAGGGTTCATCCGCGTTTCTGTATCTAAGAACCATGCCCGAATGAAACGAACTGGTTGGATGTGAGGAATGAGGTCCCTGCATTATCTGAAGGGATACACACCAGCATCATTCTCGAATTTGGATGCCTCGTTTGTTCCGAACGTCCATGCGATTGCGTTGTAGAAGACAGCCTCCGACATGTCTTGGAAGTTGCCAACGTCGTTCACTAGGCGCCCATCGGGATTGAACTGGCCATCACGATTCCTGTACGGACAGGTGGTCCAGACTGAGAAGGAGAGTTTAGCGCCAACGACCGTCGATATGTGAAGGAACGAATTCACCCTGCTCAGGAGTCAGTGCGGTTGTGTTTCCTACACCGGAACAATCTGGCCACCAGCTTCAAAGGGATGAGGAAACAGTCAACCCAGAGGAAGACAAGTCGCACTAAGGTGCCCAACTCAGGTAGTCATGCTTGTCTCCGGAGGGTGGATTGACCGACTTGTCCATGACGCCTTCTCGACCGTTAGAAACGTTCAAAGGACGCGTAAACTTCGAAATCAAAACGTACTCCACGGCCCATTTACGACCGTCGGTCGGGCCAGCCTCTGTGCCCAAGAAATAATCTCTTGCTGTGCGCGATAGGTATGTGCGCCAAAGTTCTTTGCAAGAATGTAGTCCGGGTCAACAAAATCATTAGCGTATGCGGTTTGCGCGAGCGCGCGAACAGTGAGGACTGAAAGGACTGTGAGTTGAATGAACGTGGAGCGCATAGCGCGTTTTAAGGAAGGAATTGGAGTAACGGAGAAGATGGTGGTAACAGTCGAACAAAGAGAGAGGGCGCTGAATTCACAATGTTCCTGGGGACTGCATTCTTTAGGATACTAAACCGTGTCAGCCAAGGGGCAATTTCCAAAATTAACGCCGAGGTATACCCCTTGCAAGCGATGATCTGGGCTGACTCAGGCCGTTTCTGCCCGTTTTGATGGCTTGCTAGATTTTCAGGCGCTTGGCGTTGAGTCTCGTTTCTGCTCGTTTCAAATGAAAGTCACAACTTATGTAATGAGAAAATGGCAGGAATTGGAAGAAACCTAGTTAGCTGTCTACCACTTGCAGGAAAAAACCTATCTCCCTCGTCAAGGTGATAGTTGTGATAAAGATTGGGCGCATATCATGGACCCCTCCGCAAACTTACATTCGAGGAAAAGGAGTAGCGGTTAGTTTCGGTGCCGTCCTTGTCGGCATTTGATGGCACGAACATGTGAGAATTTGAGGGGCAATTTTCCCACATCTATTCCAGCTGTGCTTGGAAGGAAGGAAGGAAGGAAGTGTATTAACCGAGTGCGTAGTCGATTGGTCTCACTCAGGGTCTGATCTCCCTGAACATTCCGGGGATCATGCCGAAAATGGATGGCAGGCGGGACAGGTATGACACGAGGCTCATCGCAGACCCCAGGAAGCCCATCAGCGCGTTAGCTGCGGGTTTTGACTTGGCGCCGCGTGGGCTAGATATGTACACTAAAAATAAGAGCTTCTTGCCGGCTCTTGCCTGTACGCGTCGCGTCGGTGGCTGGACTTGTGCGCCTCTAAACAAGTGCCAAGCGCATGACTCGAAGTTACGGAACGGTAGTATGATACAAGATGCGAAGCGCTACGAAATGCGGGCGCTTAACAAGGGCTAGTGTAGAAGAGTGACAAAGAGTTCGGGTGACGACGCAACGGCACCCACGAGCCTCAAGGTGAGGACAGCAGAGGGTGAATACGAGATGCAAACCATGTTATTGCCCGCAAATTTTTGATCAGTAGATTATCTATACTACAGAAACTATTCAAGCAAGAATGAATGAGTGGGGGATTAGGGAGGACACGCGATATGAATGTCAATGTTGGGAGAGGAGGAATTTCTTGAGGAGGAAAGGGAGGCATGCCGAGCGCATCGGTTGCCGTGAAAACGGGTGGTGCTTGTCATGGGCTGGCTGCGCATGCTGACGGAGGGTAGGCAGGCCCATCTATCTGCTGCCATGACCTGTATGACACGGTGGAAGCGGTTGGACACCATATGCAGTATAGAGTCCCGAAACACAGTGACGAGGTGATAAAAAATGTTCTTGCAGGTTTTACAGAGTCAGAGGGGAGCTGGCTCGTCACCGAGCTATAGAAGGCATCGGAGGATTGAATATGTTTGGAGTAAGGTGTGATTCTTCCCAGCGTTGGCAGCAATTAAGTCTTTCATTAAATATGAGATTCATTCTCGAACAGGCAAATGATGGTTTACAAAGGACCGATTAAGCGCTCGCTGTCGGATTTCGTCTTCAGCATGCTATCGATGCGTGGATCTATTTTCTCTATATTTATGTTTACTGTGTACATGTGTATCGGTTTAGTACTGTTGATTAAAATGCGACTTGTGTTTTGTGCCCTACAATGTGAACTAGACGGAATATGAAAGGTCCTTAAATAGGAGGCCCGCATTAGATGCGCATCCTCACTTGCTTCGCACTGAGGTTCGCATTCCGCAAACTGCCTGAGACTCGAAAAATACTACTTTACTCAGTCGACGCTTAAGAAGACAACAATTTATTTTATTGTATAAAGCTTTAATATCTGCACCCAGGATACAGCGCCCACGGGTTTGACCAGGATCGGATGGTAGCCGCCGTTGCTGGCTCAAGCGCTCACCTCCCGACTGAGATATATTTCAGACGAACTGACTTTCCCTCTCTATGATCCACGTGTCCATTATGGTATCTATAGGGTACTTGTTAATGTATTTAGATCTACGTGGCCTCTTTTATCTTTCCACTCCGAGCTAGGTAGACAAATCGCTCTCGGAGGAGCTGGCGACGACTCGCACAGCCACTAATCAAGCGCTCGTCGTCGGATTTGGATTGTAGCGCACCACACTATTGAACGCTGCATTATCTTTTCTCACAAATAAGTTTATTATGTACACTTCTATCCATTTATTATAGTTTGCCGGAAAGTTGGTTGGTGTGGCTAGCTATACGACATAAATTAGACGAAATCTCGAGGGAGATCAGAGAGATTCTCACGCCTGCTCACCGTTTGCGGCCCGCAGCCCGTGTCACCCGCAACTGCATCGTAGTCATCGAACGGCGATTATACAGCAAATATCTTATTCCGGGGTGTTCTGGGTCCTCCCGATGCTCAACTCTTCTGGTGTTGATGCGCTGGGGGCGGGAGCGCGCGAGGGACTGTATTTGGCCATTTCGGGCTATCCTGCCACCTGTCAGCATCGGGATCAGACCCTGAGTGAGACCAATCGACTCATCACTGGTATTAACCAGCAACAAGGTCCCGTTCAGGTAACGGCCGGCCCGGTAAGTAAGGAAAAGTGCGCCTAAGTACGAATATACATATGTACTACTTCTCATCTTACTCCGGACACCAACCCCATCACTGTGCGATGATCTAACCACAAATGCAAGAGGGTCCTTGACTCAATCCAAGGATATGTGGGTGGCAGGATCACGATTAAAACCCTATGGGAGTCAAGCTGGGTTCTCCCACACTTGACTAGAGATTTTAGATCTCAAACTCATTGTGATCCGGGACCATCTGCATCTGCCAAAGACGACTCAACGGTCTCAGAAGTATAACGGCCCACCATGGACAAAAATAGGGCTTACCACGTAAATACCACCCCCCGCAATGAATATGTCACCCGAAAGTCCCAGATCATCGACGTTCGTTGACGATCATCAACTTTCATCAATGTTTGTCAACGATCTCCAACTTTTGTTGACGTTCTTTGACTTTTGTCAAAGATTTCCACCGAAATACCGTGATCTTCAACGTTTGGCACAGATCAATATGGTAGGTTTCTTCAACTTTCTGTTACCATTTTCACTGTGAGCCTCTCATTCTTTCTTTGACATCTGGCCAGAATCTTCAAGAATCTTTATATTTTTCTTCAGGAATGTGTTGGACCCCAGGACTTCGCGAGGGGCTTGGCACACTCAACTCATGTGCCAGGCCTATGCCGGCTGCTCTGCTTGCATGCTGACTAACAGTCGGGCCGTGGGGACCCACCAATCTTAGTCAGCAAGGTGTTTCTGCCCCGCTGACTAAGATTGGCAGGGTCCCACAGTGCGCTGACTAAGTCGTTGCTCCCGCCCTTCTCATCACTGTTGTGGACAGCAAGCTTGCTGTTCACACCATTTCCGGTCCATTTCCCTCCATTTTTTTTGCTAGTATCAATGTATGTAGTTATTAATAAATTTATGTAACATATATACTGTTGTAAACCCCCATAAGCTGTATAAAATGCGAAAACAATAATATGAATAACAGTCCCTCATCCTGTCACGACCTGTCCCCAGCTCCCGGCACAATTATCTGGCTCTTGAGGCTGTATCCAGCTTCTGAGGCTTGTGGTAATGAGCCATGCTCTTCCGGGACACTTCCGAGACATCTGGGAATGAGCCGTGCGCTTCCGAGGCACTTCCGAGGCGAGCCATGTTTCCGGCTCACTCCATTGTGTCTCCCAGCCATTGTCCCATTGTCCTTCATTGTTCTTCTTGTCCTGGCTAAGTTATCTATTACATAATCATGGTCCATTATTCTACATAGCATAAATACCCATGTACAGTAGTAGATTCCTCAGTCGGAATATCGAACTCGACATACCCCCTTTGCTCTAGTTCACTGCTGGAATCCGGCTCCTCCCTGTTCATCCGAAATCGGGGACACCCAGACGTTGCATGGTGGCGCAGCTGCCCTTTCCATCAAGCTGAAGCCAAGTCCCCACCCTATCCGGCACGGTCGTTACACATCCATACCCAGCCCTAGGCATATTCCCCAGCCCAGTAAGCATCTGGAGTATTTAATATAGACACATGTATGAATGGGAAGGCCACCATCCAGGTTATGGGAGTGGCAGGATATACAGTATCATGATGAGTAATGTACCTCTCCTCCTACCCCTCTTCCACACACCAATAATGCAACTATTACTATGGTTAGTAGCTCAATTTAATGGTACTACAATAGCACATTTTTAGGGCCCTCTATTTGAGCCATTTGTGGTTTGAAGGGAGAGGGTAAGACCCATGACCCTCAACAGTAGATATTTTATTAAAGAACCATACACACATTTATGGCCAATTTGACTTGGTAGATACTTAATAGTATTATGCTTGAGTATATATATGTATTTAAATATGGAGCACCGCACATGTGGGCAAAGATATGAGGAGGGGGAGGAGGAGCACATACCTCATCAGTCACCATGTCCTCCTGTCATGAATAACGCATATCGCATGCTCTAGGTAGACTCTATGGGTGTGTAATATGTATACCTTGATATTTTAGTAGTCACAGTTAGAGAATAGATGCTTGGGTGAGATGGTATTAAAGCAAGGAGGATATCTGCATAAAAAGCATGAAAATCATCCACTGTCACATAAATACATCAAGTAAAAATAATATATATACCTAGGCATGTACTCATACATTCTAAGAGCTAGCTGAAAAAGAGTTTACGAAATTAGAGCAAGATTGAGGTGAGATATGGATGAGACAGTGAATTTTGAAGGGCAGAAACTCAGTCACTACATGTGACTGTAATTTGCATCTTACTATCTACCCTTCTTTGGGAGTTCCTTTATCATATCTCACCTCAATCTTGCTCTAATTTCGTAAACTCTTTTTCAGCTAGCTCTTAGAATGTATGAGTACATGCCTAGGTATATATATTATTTTTACTTGATGTATTTATGTGACAGTGGATGATTTTCATGCTTTTTATGCAGATATCCTCCTTGCTTTAATACCATCTCACCCAAGCATCTATTCTCTAACTGTGACTACTAAAATATCAAGGTATACATATTACACACCCATAGAGTCTACCTAGAGCATGCGATATGCGTTATTCATGACAGGAGGACATGGTGACTGATGAGGTATGTGCTCCTCCTCCCCCTCCTCATATCTTTGCCCACATGTGCGGTGCTCCATATTTAAATACATATATATACTCAAGCATAATACTATTAAGTATCTACTGAGTCAAATTGGCCATAAATGTGTGTATGGTTCTTTAATAAAATATCTACTGTTGAGGGTCATGGGTCTTACCCTCTCCCTTCAAACCACAAATGGCTCAAATAGAGGGCCCTAAAAATGTGCTATTGTAGTACCATTAAATTGAGCTACTAACCATAGTAATAGTTGCATTATTGGTGTGTGGAAGAGGGGTAGGAGGAGAGGTACATTACTCATCATGATACTGTATATCCTGCCACTCCCATAACCTGGATGGTGGCCTTCCCATTCATACATGTGTCTATATTAAATACTCCAGATGCTTACTGGGCTGGGGAATATGCCTAGGGCTGGGTATGGATGTGTAACGACCGTGCCGGATAGGGTGGGGACTTGGCTTCAGCTTGATGGAAAGGGCAGCTGCGCCACCATGCAACGTCTGGGTGTCCCCGATTTCGGATGAACAGGGAGGAGCCGGATTCCAGCAGTGAACTAGAGCAAAGGGGGTATGTCGAGTTCGATATTCCGACTGAGGAATCTACTACTGTACATGGGTATTTATGCTATGTAGAATAATGGACCATGATTATGTAATAGATAACTTAGCCAGGACAAGAAGAACAATGAAGGACAATGGGACAATGGCTGGGAGACACAATGGAGTGAGCCGGAAACATGGCTCGCCTCGGAAGTGCCTCGGAAGCGCACGGCTCATTCCCAGATGTCTCGGAAGTGTCCCGGAAGAGCATGGCTCATTACCACAAGCCTCAGAAGCTGGATACAGCCTCAAGAGCCAGATAATTGTGCCAGGAGCTGGGGACAGGTCGTGACAGGATGAGGGACTGTTATTCATATTATTGTTTTCGCATTTTATACAGCTTATGGGGGTTTACAACAGTATTACAATATACATACATTGATACTAGCAAAAAAAATGGAGGGAAATGGACCGGAAATGGTGTGAACAGCAAGCTTGCTGTCCACAACAGTGATGAGAAGGGCGGGAGCAACGACTTAGTCAGCGCACTGTGGGACCCTGCCAATCTTAGTCAGCGGGGCAGAAACACCTTGCTGACTAAGATTGGTGGGTCCCCACGGCCCGACTGTTAGTCAGCATGCAAGCAGAGCAGCCGGCATAGGCCTGGCACATGAGTTGAGTGTGCCAAGCCCCTCGCGAAGTCCTGGGGTCCAACACATTCCTGAAGAAAAATACATGGTGTGGCGTCATGGAGGCAGTTCGAGGGTCTCAGAGATTCTTGAAGAAACTGGGAGAATAGGCCAGTCTGTGTCAAGGCAAATTCTCATTTGTTTTGGCCTCTGTCAACGGATCGGTGACGAACAGTGACATTCTGCAGGGTGTCATTCTTTGATTATTGTTAACATCCTGCCAAAAAAGGTAACTTTCTGTGCCGATTGTCAAAGAACGTCAACATTCTTTGACAATTGTGACCGTTCCTCGACGCTTCTTGATTTTGAACCATCACCATCCGGCCGTGGGAATTCGTCGCCCCCACCATGGCCGCGCTCTACACTACCGAACTCCTCTCATTAATCGGCATCGTCCTCCATCGGGCCCCACTCATTGCCTGATTCCTTATCTATTCATTAAACCAACACCTTTTCTTATTTATCGGAGAAGATCGCAACTTCGGCGTGGTTGTATCCCAATCGCTTTGTTGGAGGCCCGAAGACCTTGTTTACAACAACCTCAAAGCGCAACTGATGGCCCTACTTGACAGGCAGCCCGTGTACCGTCTTGCTCTGCTTCGCGCAGACCTTTCGGGGGCGCAACCTAGTCATGGAAGGCAACCCATGGAGGGAGGAGGCTAGTCTCCGATCATCAGCCGTGTTGCCTATGATCCGGCTACACCCCTTGGGGAGAAACACTAGATATTCGACTGCCTTCGCATGGTAGGGGGATGCTACAGGATGCGTGCCTTAGGGTTTGGGAAATGGGGGAGGAAAGCGGGTGGGGTTGTATCAGAGGGCGGAAGGCATAGTGGAAGGCAGAGTCACTCGTTTCAACATTTCACTTCCAAACCATCCAATCTCGTTAGGGGTACTTAGCACCTACATGTGCTGCCCCCGTCAATGGCGTTGGCCCGGCACACCAACCATGCAGGCGACTGACGGCTTGGAAGCTTCGGCGCCCAATGCTGGGAAGGACTAACACCATGAAGCCCTTGATTGTTTAGATTCGGCGAACCGCAAGGAAACTGGTCAGCTCTCACCAACTGTCTCAATAGCTGGAAGCTTCGGCGCCCAATGGGGCTTCAACCAAAGGCGGCGGGTCGAGGGATGGGATGATGAGGAGGGTCGTTTAGGTGTAGCCTACCTCCAAGGGACTGTGATCGAACACCCTATTTTTTGTGTATTTGGAGTACGTCTAAAATACACCCTACGTGGAAGACTTCAAAAAAAAAAAAAAAAATTGTGACCGTTCCTTGGCTATCGTGACCGTTCCCTGACTTTCTCCCATGTTCTGCCACAATTGTCACTGAATTTCATTTACATTGTATTTTTGTCCAGCACGGACCACCATACAGAAGGTTGATGCAGCAGGTGACACGGAAGTGAACATTGTCTAAATTTCTCCTCCGAGTAAGTGTCTCGAAAATAACCAAGGTGCAATGGAAAAATGGCCAAGGCAGTATGGTTTGTGCAGGGGACTACGAACATGGGAGTAGTGCCGAGTGAATGCATGCAATGCAGGCAGTTACAACTCGAAGAGGGCAAAGCAGAATGTAATAGTTTATTTAAACTTTACTGGTGCTTCAGACTTCCCTTTCTTAGAAGATGAAATCAGTGCCCGAAATATGAGCATATGGATGTGGTCCAAAGTCTGGCAGACCTGGCACTCAATAGACATAATGATAACTTCTGTGCTAGAGGCGGCAGGAGGGAATGAGGCACTCTCCGAGTGCGAGGAGCTCGGACGTCGTGGATAATCTCCTCTCCCGGGGCCATAGGCGCATATATGACAGCTTTTTCATACGAAGATAGACTCAATTGTGGTAGTTTTCTATCTCTCTGCCCATTTACGTAGCTGGGGGGACAAGGTGTCAATCATCAATGTCTTGGTCGTTCGTCCTGTGGTGGTGCGGAACAAGAGGTGAGACACTATGAGACATTCTAATCAGGGATCCTCAGCTGTGATGCTCGGGCGTCGTGAGCGACAACGAGGAGGCTCAAAGCCAGCAAGTGCTAGTAGCCTTAAAGCTCGAAGCTTGCAGTCTGAGCCGCTCGCGTTCTGGGGTGTGAGGCTTCGGTCTGCTTTCATGAGCAACAGCTTCCTTTGACACCCAGTTCCCATCACTCGCATCCAAGCTCAATTCGAAAAAATACCCAGAAGGCTGGCGAGGCAGAGCATTCAAGGGGTTGAGGCTCTGATCCTTGGAGGGGCGAGTTGTGTCTGCGAAGCCACCAGGGTCGTTCCCAATGCCACCGGGGAGAGTAAAGGAGGTGTGAGGCTCCGGTCCGCGTCCGTATTCGCAGCCGTCTACAACATTCGTCGCCCCTTGACACTGAAGATGGTCGGTCCCTGGCCTATGATGGCTCGACGAGCTCGGGGTCTGCTTTAATCGGTTTGAGGGTGTGCTGGAGTGTGAGGCTCCGGTCTGCTCTCGTCGGTTGTAGTAGCCTTCTTCACCAGGCGGTGTGAGGCTCCAGTCTGCGTTCGTATTTGCAGCTTCCTACACCGTTCATTGCCTGTTGATACTAAAGATGGTTGGTCCCCGGCGTATGACGAGCTCGAGGTCTGCGTTAATCGGTTCGAGGGTGTGCTGGAGTGTGAGGCTCCGGTCTGCTCTCGTTGGTAGCAGCCTCCTCCACCGTCCAGTTCCCTGACGATTTTGTGCAGGGGGTTCATTTACTTATGTTCGGAGTCGACGTCCTTGTTATGTTCCCACCTTCGACATGTACAGGTGTCCACGGCGCGGAGGGAACTCCTACTCAGTTTCGAGTCGGAAGGCTCCTGGATGTGAGCTATCTTACGGCCCGAGATTCTCTCAAGATGTTTCATCGTTGTTCCCAAAACTTGCAAAAAACTTCGGTGAGTACTACCAATACACTTGTTTATTGACCTCAGAGGCAAAAGTTGATACAGAACGCTTTGCCTCTGGCCTCATGTTGTCCATGCGCTACAGGCTCATGATGCTTACACAGGCGCTTGGACCAATACATCGTTGTGGCACCCTACTACAATTCTATGGGCCACAGTGAAAGTGGCCCGCGGCATTCACAGCGACGGAGGTGGCCCGACACTCTTCGTATAAAAGTTGGACGTGAGCTCCTGCATCCAGAGCATTTCTCTTCTTCATCCACTACTTCACTTTTATCCGATGCCGGCCATCCATTCAAAACTTCCAACCTTATATCTTCTTACAAGCCTTCAAATTGAAGGTTCGGGCCAGCCCTTTTGTTACCCACCCGAACGGGAAATAAGCCGTGATGTGCTCTTGGATGTTGCACCTGATCGCGAGGACCTGCTTCTCAATAAAAGCATAGAGGAAATCCGAAACACACTAAAGTTGCGGATTCACTCCGCTTATGGGTGCGTGCAGGTTGCGACTCTCGATGGACTGATCAATGAATATCGTACATATTAGGCATTGGCTATTTTATACCCACAGGCGGTGCGAAGTCAAGCTAAAAGATGCCACCACTCGTCGTTCCATCTTTGGCCAAATGGTGTTGAACACAAAGACCGATGATCATGTGGAAAACCGCGCGAGCAGGCCTCGTAGCGTTATACGTCGTTCAATGTCTGCCTCCTCGATCGCGGCCTCTGGTTCAAATAGTAGCCACCTGCGCGGGCGCAGCCAGAATCAGATAAATCTTGAAATTTGGGGAGGCCTTCGCCTGACCACGAAGGAAAAGCTTGTCTCGCCGCGTCCCCTCGATGCGACTCATATTCTGGTCATCCACCCTGCCCAAAGCCTGAGGCATGACAGGGTAGGCCACCAGGAGACCATTCGGCGTGTTCGTCGGAACCCTACATTCTCCGAGGTCGTTGAACTTCCAGTCAACGACCTCCTTTTCCTCCTTAACGTGCCAAACCTTATGGCACCACGAGGAGAGAGCTTCGCGTCCATCCTTCCGCGCAGGCTGCACAAGGAACTGCCTCGAGTTCTGATGGAGGTACCACATTTGGTTACTTTCCCAGAGCTCGTGGGGTATCTTCATACGAAAAATCAGGCAGCACTCTTCAGGAACTTCATACCTGAGTGGATGCGGGACATCATGCACCCCCTGCCACCAGTCCCTGGCGTTGTCCCTAGCACCAGCTGCGGTAGCTTCGGTTCTGGCTCCTGTACAGGCGAGGGTCGTCGTGTCCGAAAGCTGTTGGGCAGACTGGTGGGCAGAACTTCCTCTTCTTCAACCTTGAGTCTGAACTCTCCGGGATCGAGTGTGAACTCTTCTTTGTTGTCCGCAGAGGAACCACCGTCTCATTCGGAGAGGAGCCTGGCCTCGATCGCAGTTGAGATCGCGGAAGCTGCTTGGGACTTCAACGAGGAAGAACCAGGCTTCCTTGATCGGGTGGCTGGTCTCCTAGATGCCCTTCGCGACAACCTCAACCATATTGGTTACTTTGCGAAAAGCTTGTGGGACGAGCTTGAGATCTGCCGGGAAGTCGTCCGCAAGGCTATTTCTCATCAGAGGAGTGCAACAGGTGAACGTTACCAGGAAGAGCTCGTACCTGCACCTTTCGCTTGAAGAAAACGGCAGGCTGTGGATATGTATATACTTACTGACTCGATTCCATTTGATGTATCGGGATAATCTATGGTGTGTTATTAGGGATAACAAAGTGTCACAAGGTCGGAGTAGTCTGCTCTATGAATCCAGAGTCCTTCTAATTTCGGCAGATAGCAGTGGTATCAAAATAGCAGCCAATAAACGAGAATAGCAAAGAGGATAACAACGACAGACCTGACCCTGCCACCAAAGTCGATCCAGAAGTCGTTGACAAAGAATATAGGTCTAGGAGGCGGGTAGACGGCCACAGTTACGGTGTGCTTGTGGCCCGGGGTTGCATTCTGGGTTGTGATGAACAACGTCTGGTGGCTCTCATCATACGCCCACTTGTCGTCCTTCTCGAGCCCTCGGACAATTACTTTCCGCGAATGTGTAAGTTGCGAAGGGAGGAAAATCTCGGTTTGGCGGGAGGTGAGCTGGGTGTGCAGGGCGAGAGGAGGATTCGACACGCTCTTGGTGGTAGGCACAGAAACATCTTCAGAGCGGTTGGCCCATTCATAGGTGAAGATACCAGTGTTCATCTCGTAGTCGACTCCGAGCGGGACGCCGGCGGTCTTGGCTGCATATGGTCGGACGATGGAGGGCAGGATCCGGCCACCGTTGTCGAGCGACGGAGCGTCTTGCTCATAATAGAGCAAAGACGGTGGCAGAGCTCGTTTCCTACTGAACCATGAGAAGTTCTCGCCATTCCAGTCGTCACCCTTCAGATCATCGTTATACGGATTATAGTTCCACAGTCTGTGTAGCAAGGTCAGAAGAATCAAGGAAAGGTGGGCAAGAAGTACACACGTGAAACCAATCAAAGCCTTCTCGAGACCAGTGAGCATAGCATCCATCATGCGAGCTTGCCACGTAAAGTCGTCTGTCTCGAAGGCTTCCTTTTTGCTACACCCAGGCAGGTTAGCTTTCGGAGTACGCGAGGGGAAGAGAACTGACTTCATATCCATCGGTATGCCACATTCCCCCAAAATAACCGGTGTTTCTCCAAGGGATTTATAGCCATGCTCGACGATAGTTCTAATCTGCAGCGAGAAATTGTCTCGGGCGCCCTTTTGACCCCAATAGAACGCTTTGAGAGGGAACATGCCCTACGCCAAAGGTTAGCATTCTAATGGCTGAAGTCACGTAATAACGCACTCTGGAGAGGCCTTGGACGTTAACACTAAAGTTCCCAAATGCCTTCTCAAACAACGACTTCAAGTCATACCAATGTGGGACAAAGACCATGTTCGCTGGCCGTTGTTCTTTCGTCCACGATTTTGGGCAGAACTATTGAATGACGAGTCAACTCAGTCATTGAAGATAATATGATGCAGACCTCGTTCGGAATAGGCTCCAAAAATATTAGTTTCGAGGGAGATGATGCCATCCTCACTCGTTCACTCCATTTCGCAGCGAACGGGTAGTAGAAGTCGGTATACCAATCGATCTGTAGTGGACGGTCAGAGGCTATCGGCCCTTTGCTGTGCCATCGATCCACACCTTCTTTCCGGTATCTGGGTGTTGCCGAAAGTAATTTTCCCGTAATACGACAGCTTTGTCTGTTGTCGTGTTCCACCTCCAAACATCATGGTATTCCCATAGGCAACGACCTTGTGTCGGGCCATCTGGGCGCCATGCCTTCGTCTTTGAAGTATTAAGGAGGGTATGCGAAGTGTGTTTCGTTGGCATTGGGAATGAACGCGTCCAAGTTGCAACCTCGGTAGGGTGGCCAGCACCCAGTTGGAATGATTCAAAGGCTGAGGCTGGAGTGAAGGGAAGATGAACCTGACGACCAACTGAATGGCAGAAAGCGACATACGGACGTGCGATAAATGAAGATCGGTGTTGTAGTCGAAAGCATGCAGCGACGGAACATTGATGTATCCTCGATGAGGTTCGTTCTTCATCTGCCCCCTTCATAAAGACAACCGGATAGTAGAAGGGAAAGATCATACTAACCTGGAACCCAAGAACACCCTCAAGATCTCCAACTGCCCGCACAATCATATCCCAGGCATCCAAGAACGCGTTTTGTAAGAATTCCTGGATTGGCACATCTTGATTATGTTTATTCTTGACCAGCAACTTCGGTGCGAACACATTTCCGGCCCAAAAGCACGTTCTTCAGAGAAGTAATTCAGGTGGACGATCTTGGCATGTAGAAAATGGGACTCACGCCATAGTTGCAGCAGACAACTTCTGATAGCCACATGGCCACAATCCCCTCTCAGCCTCGACATGTCCTCCGCCTCTCTGGCCATGCAACCAAGCAGCTCCGGCATCCTCAATAGCGTGCAAATCAAACCCAACAACCTCTAATGTCCACGCCGGAGCGCCTGACCCCCCACAGTATCGAGACCACACGTCCTGGTGCATCGAGACGAAGGCTGTCATACCGTACTTAGGCAGCAACGAAAGGAGTTCGCGGATGTAATCTAAGTATTCAGTATCATACACTCCACTGAGTAGAAGTCATCGCGGTTAGTTTCAAGAATGGGCAAGAAATTGAAAGAGTACGCACGGTCCGCCATGCTCGACAGCTTCCCAGGTTACGAGGAATCGAACTGGAATGGAAGTCAGTATGTATTGTGCGGCTCGCGTAACAAGACATAAAACGCACTAAATGTCAACCCCCACCGGCGAAGACGCGAAAAGTGCTCATGGGCTTCCTCCAACGGGAACGGCCGTCCAACAAATGTGATGCACCTGTGGTCGCCCGGGAAGTTCTCATGGTCGTGGTCTGCTGGTCTTCAGACCATGAGATTTGAGGATTTCGCAAACGCTGGAAATGAATCTGACAAAACATACGTCTTGCAAGAGCCCGATAGATTCACTCCTCGCAAGTTACACACACGTCCCGCGCTATCGACAATATTCCGGCCGTCGATACGTAACCCTCCCGTCGCGCGGAGAGACCAATCGTGTGCATAAGTAGGCGTTGTAAGAGGCGTCGCAGGTGGGCTTTGGGAAGAAAGGAAAGCCTGACATCGTTGGTCGGGGTAAGTTAGGCAACTGGAATTGAGTCTACCGAACTCACTGGTTGACCTTCTTCTTGGGCTGTAACCTGCTCTTTCGACAAAGGTGAGGGTCCCGCTGGAATTCTGTCGTCCTCGACTAGAATGAAAGATGAGTCGAGACTCGACGGGGCGGACATCGAGATTTGTCGATGTGGTCAGAAAGAAAGTTAGGTCTTGGCCCCAACCTAATGTGGTTATAATCCAAGTGTTGTACATCGGCAACGCGCAACTTAAACATAATACATCACAGGTCATATACAGTCGTTATTGAATATAGTAGAGAGCTAGAAGATGATTCGGAACGAGGATCATGAAGAAAAATACCGAGTAGAGTCCAAAAAATAAACTACAAAAATGGAGCATTACTTGGAGAACGGAACCTCGATATAAATATTCCAGACCGCATTCGCGTCGACGCCATCCTCCTGGTCCGCATCTTCCATCTTCACGTCTTCAGGAGGGTCGTATCCCAGAAGCATCATCTTCCCGCCAGTCATGATGGCATCCTGAAAGTCATGATCAAGATCATACACTTTCTTGCTGATGTTGAGACAGTCGATTCGTTCGGTAGGTGTGAGGAAGAGATTCCACAACTCCGGGGCAGCCTCTTCCTTCCCCCAGGGCACCCATCCACATATGGTGATACATGGCGCTGAAGTGGACGATGTTGAGAGGGAGGAGTTGGAAGACAGAGTCGGAGGGGTCGATGCAGACACGTGGGTCTTTTCCTTGCGCGGCCTACCACGAGCCTTGCGTTCTGGGGGTTTCGGAGTGGCTGAAAGTGGGACGATGCGTGAATCGTTCGGGAAGCAGGTGTACCACAACACGTCTCGTGGAAAATCGCCGGTGACATCAACTGTCTGAAACCGATTTTGTGCGACATGAAAGAAGAAAAGGTTGTGTTCCGAGAATTGAATATGCTGAAAGGGACAGAAATGATACTGTAATCAAGAGACCTCCAAGCAAGATGCTTACCTTTCTATCCGCGAACCGACCAGGTGTCAATAAAATTCTCGTGCCGTTGTATACTGGAATCGCTTGATCAAACGCGTGATTTCGGGGTATCAAGTTGGAGTAGACGGCATCTTGGACAACCCAGCGCCAAACGTGCTCGCCAGGGAAGTACTCTGCGACGGAGTAGGAATTGTGAGGACCAGGATCTGTTTCGTCGAATCTTGTGTAGCCTCCAAAAATGAAGACTTTTGTGTTGATTGCAACAACAGCAGGACGGATACGTCCAATAACAGAACCACCTTGAAGCTGCAAGTAGAACCATTCGTTACATTTGAGGTTGATAACAACCGTTCGTGAGCTAGCCTCATTCTGGTCTTCGTCGAATCCCCCGAAGATAAAGATGAAACTGATGTCATGGAGGCGAATGAATGCACAACCGAAGCGTCCAAGGCAGGGAATCCGTCGTGTGGAGCGCTTCGCTTCTTCTTCGCAGAATGGTTGATAAGGATTCCGAAATGTCAATGAATCCTGAAACCCACTGAGTCAAAGGACTAACGTGAAACACGTAGCACACACTGTCATATTCTTCCACTTCATTGTGCCCAAATCACAGCAATACAAGTCTGGCGAGGCTTCAGACTCTCCTGGCCTGTCGCCACCGACCATGTAGACTTTGTTGTTGTTATATGGATCGTGGATGAACCGCCCGTGGTCGTTGTACGGCGGACACGATCCCTCCATACGCTGTACTATGGCCCACGCGTTCTTTTCTGACGATGAGGGAGTAAGTGGGCCTGCATGATGTTTCCTGACATGAATTGTCTTTTGTACTTCGTACGCCTTTTCGGCACGAGATACGCGACTTGTTCGCATCCGTGCGACTGCGCAACGACTTGTAGCCTTTGCGACGGGTGACGAATCGATGCAGATCATGTCGCCACGTTCGAGTATGTCGTCCATCGCGGGTTGCCTCTTAGAGGGGAGCAAACTCAATGAAGTTGGTTTGCACGCTCTGTGAGCGTGTTTGTTGGTTTACTAACCTGACACCACTCGATCAACAAAGACTTTCTCTCAGGCAAAAATAGATATCAGACTCACCTCTGAATTTTCCAGAACCTAGGTCGTCCAATACTGCCCTTCAACGCAAGTCTTCAGCTCAGCATATGGCTACTTTTACGAGGTGATGGTAGAGGTTGAAAGGGGTTCGGATTTTGCCGATCTTCAGTTCAAATCCACAACGCGTCGCGATCGGACGCGTTCAAGTCGTTGTTTTCCTTTATTCCCACTGGCACATCAACAAGGCGGATCCAAGAACCGCATTCCCAGCCCATCTTCTCGAGCCCGAAAATATGTCCGATAAATTGTTGACTCCTGAAGAACGAGCCCCACATTTGGAGGATTCTGAAGGAAATCACTTCTTGGGGGCCTGCACACTGCATCCCAGTGTTTATAAACTTTAGGACGCTATCGCAATCGGAAGTCAGTACATATCCCTAGTTTTCCGTCAACGATCTAATGACCCGTATCAGTTGTTGTTGTCTGGTTTCACCTGCTACCTGACTCTGACAGTCGCGAGGAACTTTCGGACAGCTATCACCTCCTCGGTCACCCGCTCTGATTTTCCACCTATACTGGCATCAATGGGAGCTGATCTATGTACGTATATGTACCCCCAATGCACTCAGGATGACGTTAACAGACACCGGCTAAAGCACGCACATGAAAAACCGTGTACATGTGAGTAGATGCCTTGCGCAGTCATCGATTCATCACCCATCTATTTTAAAAATCTGACATTGGCATCAACGCTCCCCAGACCCTCGAACGCTCCCCGCCGCCTCTAGGAACATGTCCACCGCCGCCAAGGACCTGCTGACTTATTTACTTATTCATGACAGCACCCGTGGAATGAAGGTACTTAAACTCGACCTTGGACAGATGGGAACCCCCCTTCGCATCGCCCTCTGCTCATCATGCTCGTCTGGGCTGCTTTTGTGACGAGTCTCCTCGGTGTAGCCGTAGCTGCTCCGCAAGTCAAGCTGGGGAAAACGACGCTAATAGGGAGAGACATCACTCTCTTGGGACTTGATTTCTTTGGCGGTAAAGCCCACCTCGCTCCGTTCATCACCTCGATAATGAGCTTGTTCACCAGGTATTCCGTTCGCCGAGCCCCCTCTCGGACAGCTACGGCTTAAACCGCCTGTCTTAAAAACGCACCTCAACGGCTCGACCTTCGACGCAAGTGACTTCGGCAAAGGTTGCCTTCAGCCGGTGAGTTCTAGTCACTCGGATGACATTCACCACGCGTTCCTAAAGCTTCTATAGGGCGGAGATGTGACTACCTTCTCAGAAGACTGTTTGACAATCAACGTCTACAGGCCCAGAGATACCCCTGCGAACGTGAAACTACCTGTTGTAAGTTCTTGGCAGCCTTGACCTTTGAACTGCACTGAAAAATTGCTCAGCTGTTCTGGACGTCGGTAATTTCCCCATCAAGTGGTAAATCATAAGCTGACAGAAATCTAGATATGGCGGTGGATTCCAAGCTGGACAATCTTCTATTTATAACGGAAGCGCCATCGTAGCGCAGAGTGTGGCCCGTGTATGTGCTCTCCCTCGACCATCCTATGTGTCCTGATCAAAATCTACCCAGGGCACACCAGTCATTTACGTTAGCTTTAATTACCGTCTCGGACCACTCGGTTTTCCTCAAGGCCAAGAATGTAAGATAATTCCCTCCCACAAAGTTTATCCAGGCTGACATTCTGTTAACCAGCTGAAACACGCAGTGCTTTGAACCTCGCCCTCAAGGATCAACTGGCAGCCTTGGAATGGGTCCAAGCAAACATCGGAACGTTTGGTGGGGATAAGAAGAAGGTAAGCCTCCCCTCATGCTCCACACCTTCGCGAGGTTAATCTCTCTAGGTCACAATCTTCGGACAAAGCGCTGGGGCTGTCATGACAGCAGTTCTATTTCTCAATTCACCCATCGAGAAACTTGCACGCGCAGCAGTAAGCATCTTGTGATCCGTTTTACCTCTTGGTCTGATGAGACTCGCTGGCCGTAGATCTTCGAGTCGGGTTCGGCGGCAACCCCAGTCGAGTTGACGGCTGCTCAGCGTCAAACAGACTGGCAGAACTTCGTGGCCGGTGTTCCGTCATGCGCTTCGCTGGCCACATCTCGAAACACCTACGATTGCTTGAAGAAGGCTAACTCGAGCGACATACGCTTGGGGTTGCTCAACGGCATCGCCAAAGCTGACGAGCTATTCGCGTTCGTGCCGACCATCGATGGTCCTCGTGGATTGCTTCCTGGTCTCGTTTCGCAGTCATATGCTAGAGGACGTTTTGCCCGCCTCCCTTTTATTGCTGGGACTAATCTGGATGAAGGTTCCTTCTGATTGGCTCTTGCTCACCATTCCACGGCTCAAGTGTGTGCTTAGGTACCATTTTTACTTCAACCACCGGATTAACAGAAGACGCCCTTCGCGCGAAAATTATTGCTAGCCTTTCTCCGCCTTTGGTGTCGTTTGCCGTTCTTAAGAACACAGCAAACGAATTGCTGGAACTGTACCCAGACGACCCTGCACTTGGTTCTCCTTTCAACACTGGTAACGAGACTTTCGGTCTTCCGTCTGGGTTTAAGCGCGAGTCCGCTCTCAGTAAGTCGCTTGCCTTAGTCCACTGAAGCCTAACTGGTTGGCGTGCATCTGTAGTGGGAGATATCGGCTTCGTGTCTCAGTGGAGGAGTTGGATACAGACTGCTAGCCGTGCCGGAGTCAAAACTTTCGGGTACTTGTTTACCCAACCCCAACCTTTCAGAGCGCCTGAGGAAGGAGGTTTGTGTCGCTGTCCTTTTGGGTCCCACCGCTCTCTCACTGCATCCCTCTGCCCAGTTTGCCATAGTTGCGAAGTTCTCTATGTATTCGGAGCTCCAAGGGATAGATCCGCTTCGTCCCTTCGCCTTAGCAGTCTCATGATTGACTACTGGGTGTCTTTCGCCACAAGTCTCGATCCTAATGACGGGCGTGGTAACCCTCGTGAGTGCTGCATCACTTCTGTGCATGTCTGCCTCGCTCAAGCGACAACCCAGGCCCGAACTGGCCTCAATATACGCCAGCCAACAAGGTTCGTCCTACAATGGTCTGGAGTGATGTGAAATCTAACCGTCAACTCAGGTCCTCATCCAGCTGAACGGCGATAACACCACTGTCATCCCTGACGACTTCCGTAAGGAGCAGATCGACTACATCAACTCCAACCCCACGGTTTTCCACCACCGGCGTGCGTTATATGCTCGTAGGAACCAGTATTAATTCCTGAGGGGCCGGGTAATGCTTCCCAGTTACGTAGACATGTATCTACCAGCGGGATGGACGTGGTTTATTTCATAATTCAATGCCCGCCTCTCGTGTCGATCGGTCATGGTGATTGTACTTGTGCCCAGTGGGCAGCCGATTACGTCATGCAAAAATAGGAAGTGACTTGGCTGCTGCGCCACACTGGCTCGGTTTCTTCCTTTTTTGTTCGCCCATTCAAACATTCCCCACTAGCCCGCGTGACGTTTCGACCGACCCTTACATTCGTCATTGCTCGGCGGGACTGTGAGGGGACTTGTTTCGTGCCTTTATCCCTTATCACTTGAAGGATCCTGCTACAGGCCACGAGGGAGCTGAACTCGGCGCCGCAGCTCCGCAATTGAGGTCCTGCTTCTCATTAATTTGGACCTCTCCATCTGAAAGTAGAACAGGGAATGGGGCTTGCCATTCCGAGGTAGAGAAGCTGAATGCGATCGTGGTATAAATGGCAGGAGCTGTCAATCACAAGGATAAGTGCTTCGAAAATCCAAGGTCTCAAAACGTTCGTATTCAATGATCTACATACACCCGCACACTGCGCACGCAGTTCCGTTCTTCCCTGGTCCCTTTACAGGTTTCTTACCCTTGGTCTGGAAAAAGCCGGTGGGCTGTAGTCTTACCGGCGCATGAGTCAGTCAGCTTGCTCATCTAAACGGCCTCCGGTATGTCGTCTGCCCGCTTCAACTCGGAGCATTACAAACCTGAGAGTCTAATTATCTTTTCCTTTAAAATGCGCTTCCACGATACATTTTCCCTTTTCCATCCTATGAGAATGTTATCCTTTGCTCTAGTTGCTATAGAAAGGCTTCTTCAGCCACTTCCACCAAAGTTCGACATAAAAAGAAGACTCTATTGAGCTGACGCGAATGCATTTCATAATTCATGCCAAGAAGTTTGATTACCCCGTGCCGTCAATGTCCCTTGCTGTGCTGTCTGATTTGGGGCCAAACATCCAACACCGAAACTTCCCCAACCCCTCCTTCCGTCTCGAATATCACCTAGGAATGTCCACCGCTCTTCAAATACCCTACAATCTCCCGAATATCTAGTCCAACACGCTCTGGTCTCTCAAGCAACCGTGTCAACGCCACGACATCGAAGCACTTAATAAGTTAACCAGACACGACGCGGATTCTACCTGGCTTACCCCTACGACCACTACCTACGACGCAGGACGCCTTTCACCGGCAATACGATACTTATAACGACTAAAATAACTCCGATAACCCCAGGGGAACAAGTGTCTGCATAGTAATCATCACACCGCCCACCATGTCTCACATCGACGCCCTTAAATCCCCCCGGCCGCACCCCTTGCTCAACAAGCAACTGCTGGCGAACGGCAGCAGCGTCAGTGTGAACGAGATGCCACACACGCCGTCCGGACTACGCGCGCAGCTGGGCCACCTTCTCCCTCGACATGCCAACTTCCGCGCCCGCGTCACCATTCATCAGATAGCCAGCGTGCCATTCGTGAGCGGCGAGTTCGGGGTGCGGTGGAAGTTCAAGGGGGTGCAGAATGCGCAGGGCCCGAAGCAGGGCCTGCTGGGGCGGGCGAAGGCGCGGCGGGCTGATAAGGGCAAGGGTCGGGAGGAGCATGGCGATGGTGAGCGCTTCCTCGACGCCCTGAGCCCCGGGAGTTCCGCGAGCGGCGGGCCATCTCCACACACTGCGAACTCGTCAATTTCTTCGCATTCTCAGCATCTCTCTGCCGATTGGAGCACCACCGCGACCTCGACGACCTCTGCGACGACGCCCAACTCATCAGTGATAACTATGGGGCTGACGCCGTCGACACATTCTGGCACGACGACGCCAGACTTGACTACCGTTCTACTTCCTGGAAGCACGACGCCGGCGCGTGGCATGACAACCTTCCTACCACTCAAGGAGCACTCAGTTGTGTGGGGTCAGACGCTTGATACAGTGCTGAAATTCGACATTGATCGGGAGACGTTCCAAATAATGCCCAGTCCGCTGAAACTTGTCGTTATGCAGCGTGTCATCCCCGACGATCCCCGTGGATCGCCGCAGAACCCGCGTCTTGGTGCTGTATACCTGAATCTTGCCGAATATGTCGGACATGGACCGGTAGAACGACGCTATCTACTGAAGGAGAGCAAGACGAATGCCACACTCAAGGTATGTACCATTCATATTGTAGAATGCACCGTACTCACTCTCGATATCGCAGTTGACTATCGAGATGGACTATGTGAGCGGCGAGACACACTACGTACCACCACCGCTCGCCAAAGGGGAGATTTTGAACGGGATCGCCGGCTTTCTCGAGAATGACATCGTCAAGAAGCGACCGCGTGCCTTGGACATTTATCAAGAACACGACGAACCCCTCAAGTCCGCCCGAGTACCGAAAACGGCGAAGTCAGAGCGCAAGGTGTCACCGCCAACCACCACATCGCCAGATACGGACAGCGACGACGATTATTACGGCTACTCGGAGGAAGAAGAGGAGTCGCCCAAGATCACAGAATCGGTGGAGATTGCATTCGACGTCCGGAAGCTCCCAGTCGCACAGGGCGTCAAGACCACTGAGACCCTCATCGAGGCGCTGTTCAACCCGGTGAAGACCAACGAGAAGTCCCAGGAAACCCCCTTCACCATCTACGAACCATTTTCCGCCGGTCCCACCCCCACCGCATATGGACTCGGGTTAACGGGCATCCCTATCGACCGCCACGCCACTATCACCGTCGGACAGGGCTACCCACAGCGCCGCACACACACCTCGCGCTACAGCACAAGTAGCAGCAGCGCCAGCCTTCGCACGACGTCCGACTCCTCGAAGAGTATGCCTTCGCGGGAGAACAGTTTCTCACAATCGGAGCATTCGTCGTATTCGGGCCCGTATCATGGTGTGCGGACTACGCCTGAAGGCCGGGTCGTGGTAGATAATAAGGGCCAGGATGAGTCCACAAGCTCGCTCGGGGGGATGAGGGGATGGTGGAAGAGGGCTATCGGGAGCCGACCAGGGACGCCTACCGCCGCCAGGGCATAGGTGGATTTGATATATTTCTTATTGCGGGTCAGTGGCTCAGTATCTGTTTTTCTTATTTCTTCGATTCGTTCTCCTCGCTTTTGCGCTATATTTGCGATTTTAGGTGATTTGTACTTCTCTGTAGTCTACGTTTTCGTTCGTCTTTCGTCACACATGCATCACGTTGTTTACGAATCGTCAGGTAATATTTAGTGGTCTTGCTGGTTTATATCTTATCGCTCTTGGGGTCAGTCTATAAGTTATTAGTGTTGATATTAGCTGGTGGTCAATACATATTTTAGAGAGCACATTTCGTGCGTCGTTCAGTTAGGAATTGGTCTGCCGGAGATGTTGTTCTCAAGTCCAAGATCTCCAGATTTCTGGCGACAATCAAGAAAGAGGGTCCTGGGAAGCTGGAATGTAAGCATGAACAGGGTACATATTGCCTTCTTCTGCGAGAATGTAGGGAGAAGGCGCACCCGATTACACAAGTACAAACAGGGACCCACACTTCGAGGTCAGCAACTGTCCGTCTTTGGATCGCGAAGCTCCATATTTTGGTACAAATCGTATGTCAACTTGATGTACTTGTTATCTCTTACTGGTGCCCTATTTATCTGCCGCTTAATCAGATGGCCTTCGTCGCAGAAGAGCCCGACGATGATGAAAAACAGCCGGATTCGAATTAATGAAGTCGATCTGTTTCTTGCGGTAGTCATCCGGGATGACCGTCGTATTATCGCCGTCCAACTGGAGAAGGACCTGATGCGGGGTCAATCCATTCTCTCTAAATGAAAGAATAAGAGCAGACAAACCTCGTTCTCTGGAGTATACTGCGGCCAGATGGGACCTGCACCAAAGTTATGAAAAAGTGATTGGGTAAATGAAACCGTACGTACGTTGATTTCCGAGACCATCGTTTGGAGTAAGACTGGTCGCAAACGACACCCAATAGTCTATCATGATGCTGCTGAGGTGAAGGGCTGACGCCGATCTATCACTTGGTACCCCATATACGAAGACAACCTCGGAGACATGCGAAACTGGAAACAGATCACGATCATCAAGCGAGTGCAGAAGAATAGAAGGGATCAAAACCTCCGTCTTGTGGCTTCCCATTGGGTTGAGGCTGGGTGAACAAGTACCCATACGTCTTCACTCCGACGCGACTCGCGGCTTGGATCCAGCTCCTGCGCTGAGACTGGAAGGTGATATCGCCCACTACACACGAAGAGGTGTTCTGAGCCCAATACTGGTAAATGAAATGCACGAGGAAAAAAACGCACTAATAGCAGCCTGTCGTTTGAACCCCGGCGGAAGACCGAAAGTTTGATTTCCTGTATTGAAAGGGGATCCAAGGGCTGGGTCGTCTGGATAGAGCTTCAGAAGTTCGTCCGCCGTGCTGTTGAGCAAGGAAGGTGCGACTAGAGGTGGCGAGAGACTGGAGATGATGGTAGCGCGAATGTCGTCCTCCGTTAAGCCCGTGGTTGGGGTGAAGGTTGTACCTTTGCCAAGTTCAGTCCAGTGCAGGGAGGCATATCAAAACTCTAATCTGGGGCTAAGAACACACCTTCATCCAAATTCGTCCCAGCGATGAACGGCAGCCTCGCAAAACGACCGCTATTTACGAACGTCGAAGCAATATCCGGGAACAAGCCTCCAGGACCATCGATAGTCGGATCGAACGCAAACAGCTCTTGGGCATCTGCCAGGGCGTTCAGTAACCCCAACCGGATGTCCGTGGAGTTCGCCTCCCTCAAGCAGTTGAACGTATTTCCTGATATGGCTAGTGAGGCGCACGAGGGCACCCCAGAGACGAAATTTTGCCAATTGACTTCCCGGTGCGCGGCTTGAAACTCAAGGGCGGTGGCCGCGGAGCCGGACTCGAAGATCGCCGCTCGTGCAAATTTTTCGGTGGGAGAGTTAAGGAAGAGCACGGCGGTCATAATGGCTCCTGCACTCTCGCCGAAGACGGTGACCTTACACAGGTTAGGTTAGAACAACATGTGACGAAATTGTTAGAAGTTCACTGACCTTGTTCTCGTCTCCTCCAAATACACCGATATTCGCCTGAACCCATTCCAATGCCGCCAACTGGTCTTTCAGAGCAAGATTCAAGGCATGCTTGTCATCAGCTAATTTCGTCCGGGTCAGTGCGAGGAAAAGGACGAAGATAGCAGTATCTCACCCTCTTGACCCTGTGGGAAGCCGAGGGGTCCGAGACGATAGTTGTAGTTGACATAGATGAGCGGCGTTCCCTAATAAGATACTCTTCAGTCACAACCGTGTACCTGATGAAAGAAGCCTACCCGGGCCACGCTTTGTGCCACGATTGCACTGGCATTGTATATTGATGCCAGACCATTCTGAAATCCACCTCCGTATCTGGTTACGCTTCAGTTTGCACGGCTAGCCAAGAGCAGATTACTCACGTCCAGAATAGCTACAATACCTATTACGTCGCATAAGCATGATTTGAAACAAAGAGAGACGTACAACAGGAAGCTTTGCGTTAGCTTTCGTTCCACTAGGCCTGTAGACGTTTATCGTCAAACAATCTTCCGAGAACGTCGTAACATTGCCGCCCTATCAGTTGCAGAGGTTAGTCGCCATTGACTTGATGGTGGTACGTTTTGGGATCCCTTTGGACGCACCGGCTGTAGGCAGCCTTTGCCGAAGTTGCTTGCGTCGAAGGGCAGAGAGTCCAGTTGCGTTTTCAACACTGGCGGCCTCAAGCGCAAATGGCCGAGCGGAGGCTCGGCGAAAGGTATCCCTGAATCGTAATATGAGAGTGAGTATCGAAGGCAGGAAGGAGTTCTACCGAACATACCTCCAAAGAATTCGAGGCCAAGGAGGGTGATATCTCTCCCAGTTAGCGTCGTTCTTCCCAGCTGAAGCTGAGGCGCAGCCGTGGCCAGTCCAAGGAGGGTAGCGACGAAGGTTGTCAAAAGTAACATGCTGCGAAGGAAAGGAGCGGGTGGGATATTGACTGGGAACGTACTCTAATTTATATTGGTTGGTTCCATCGGAAGGGTCTTCGCAAATGAAAATTTAGTAGCTAATCAAATCAGCAACTTGTTGGAAGAACGCAGAAGGCGGAAAGGATACGCCAGTGGCAGGCTAAGAATAGGCAAGTGAGAAAAAGGTAGGCACTGTAGCACCCGTGGGAGTACCTTGTGTCGTATGCCCCTCTTGCATTCTGACAGGCGCCATAGGAGATTTCATCGAGGTATTATTGACTGGAGGGTAATAACCCTAGGAATGGAATTGAACTGTTCTGGACGGGAAATGAATGAAGGATAGGACACTGGGACGTCTAATCCCGGTATTAAAATGCGAAAAAAGCAAGGTGAAGGTGGGTGTGAATTAAGGCAAACGAGGCTACACATGTGTTATAGATAGCGAAGAGTTTATTGGCTGGACGTTTTCTCGAGGTATGCGATAGTGTCTTCAACGCTATAAGTTGACAGCGAGATCAATACGGTTCTCGCCTCCAGCGCTCAAGAAACCTCACCTCGCAGGTTCCAATCCAGAGCCACCGTCATTCAAACTCGCAGCCGCCATCAGTCTCGCCAGACGCGCCGTTTGAAGAGTCAGAGGCGATGGCCCCGGAGAGGCCTTTCGTATTGAATCGAACCGCGAGATCGTCGGCACTGTGTACTGCTTCACTTTGCGCCCTTGTTGTACCAGCTCCGCTTCCCGCATTTGTGTCCTAAGCTTCATGCCACCGAGGCCCAAAAGCTCCGGAGCAGTTGTCTTCAGGTAGTTGTCCAAGCCACCTTTCTGCAGTAGCATGAACATAGCCCGAAGAACGTAAGCCAGAAACGCACCTTGTGAATCGTTTTCAGCGCCCGTGTCGTCAGCTTCACCCTCACGTTTCCGCCAAGAATCTCCGAAGGCACCCGTTTCCTTTGGACATTGGGCAGCCACGTCCGACGCGTCTTATGCTTCGAGAAAGGGACGTTATTGCCAGCCTGCTTCATTTTCCCTTGGAAAAGGCCGAACTGTGAGCGCTTGAAAGGCTGAGAGACGAGCCTTGGAAGAATTTTGCTGGAAGACATGACGGCACTTTGGGAGTCACTAGTCACCGCCTAAGCCGCCGATTATGTTTGTCTATACTTATTGACGGGGGGAATTCCGGGCTGGCATTTCCGACAGATCGAAATCAGTCCCCCCGTCTTCCTCCCTTCCCATTTCTACCCAGACGACGGCTCACGGAAGTTACTCGACGCCCACAACGAGGGCGGATTCCGAGTGAAAAGGATTTCTTATTCATTTGTTTGAAAATGACGTTCTTGCTAAATGTTACCAAACAATTTTACAGGCCAAGAAAATCTACAGCTTGTCCAATGACTTGTTTTCTCATTCCCCATCCTCTTGCAACGTTTCTGCGACCTCGTGGAGGTCTGGGGTATCGTTACCCTGTATCTTTATGAATCGCGAGCCTCTCACTATTCAGCCCCCAAGAAACTTTGTCAAGATCGAGCATTCGTTTGGAATGACTATATTCAGAACAAGAACAAGAACAGATGAACTTCTTAAACCTGCACCAGTTATCATAACACAGCCCCATCAAGCTCGCCTTGAATACAGACGGTGGAGGTGGCTTTCAGCAGCTGACGACGCGGCAGCGGTTCCGAGAGCATGAGCCTGACTTTTCACCATCCGGAGGACCGAGATTACAATTTACAAGAACGCTAAAATCTGGGTCGTTATGGGCATTTGTTGTTTTTATTCTCAAAGGGAACTCTTGTTTCTGGCTCAAGGGCGATTAGAGCCACCACCTTTGGTAAGTTCAAAGTCTTCCCTGCGGCGTGTATTCAAATATCTGATTACACAGCGCCTCCAAGTTAACGCCAGCAGCTCTTCACACTTAAATAAAGTTGAGACCATTCGATGCCTCAGGGCACGTTGCGCGGTCAAAGCTGAAACGCACACCGGCGGGCGTCTAGACGTCCAAGAGCTTGAAATGACTCACCTTCACGAACGCAAATTGCGATTTATCCAGGAACTCATTTCATGAAATGCCAACCAACGACGCAAGAGCGACTGTCAAATCATGTTGGACTATCCCTTTCAAGTGAAGTACGATCGACCTTGGCTCCTACGTGTCTTGAGCGAATCGCTTTGAAGCTCTATCTTCTCTGATCAAAAGCTGCTCTCAAGAAGAAGAAAATACAGTTTTACGCGAGTCGCGAAGCCAATGCGAAGCCCGGCCAACGTGAGAGCTACTCAAGTCTGGTGCAGAAACGCCAGATAACGGGGAAGGTAAGCCCTTTTAGGTTCGTCTCCGGATCGATCACGTCAAATACACCGAATCGGCTGCATGCATGGGAGTATCTTATCCGGGGATGGAAAGTATTGTGTACGTATCGCCCGTCAACCCTTGAAAAAACCTGGGAGCCATAAAGAGGTGCGGAACAGTATTGCGTTGTGTTTCTTTCCCGACGTCTCCATCCACTTCCTCCTCCTCTGAGCACATTCTTTGTCTCTCCCCTCGGCGCTTCTTATAATTATTTAATCTAATTGGTGTGTGTGTGTGAAGATATGCCTGCTCAGAGGAGAAGTTCACGACACAGCGACGCGTCAGGTGCGTGAGGTTGTGAGCTGAACTGCGAGCTGAAGTACTGATAGAGACGTAGAGCCTGACTTTGCTCTGCCGAAGGCGGAGGAGACCGACATCGCATTCGCGCCCACTGTCACACCGACGTCATTCGAGAGCGCGCCGTCGGAATGTTCACTTCCTGACACGGGCATCTTCACCTTCGAGCAGGACGAGCTTCTTCCTCGCCGGTCCACCAACAGCAGGAAGAAAGCGCCTAATCACATCCCACGGCCGCCCAACGCCTTCATCCTCTTCCGCTCCTCCTTCATCAAGAGCCAGCACGTCTCTACAGGCGTGGAGACGAACCACAGCACGCTCTCGAAGATCATCGGCCTGACTTGGCAAAATCTTCCCAACGAAGAGCGCCAGAAGTGGCATGCGCTTGCGAAGGTCGCGCAGGACGAGCATAAGCGCCGTTTCCCGCAGTATGCTTTTCGACCCATTCACAACAAGTCGAAAGGCGCTGCAGGGGAGAGAAAGAAGCTGCGGGAAGTCAGCCCCAAGGACAACAAGCGCTGTGCCAAGATCGCAGAGCTGCTCGTTCGCGGCACGACGGGCCAGGAGCTCGAGGACGCCATCCATGAGTTCGACAAGCACCACGTCCCGGAGATCGTTACGCGCTTTGAGACGCCGATCACGGAGAAGACCTTTGAAACTGCGTCTTCGCCTTCCAGATCCACGGGCAAGTCCGCTGAGAGCCCTTCAAGGCGACGCAGTTCTTCTGTCGAGTCCAATATCGATGCCCATCCGTGGACCGTCAGGTTCTCCCCGCCTCCGGGACCTCCACCTCAACTCTCACCAGTAGAAGAAGCTACGCCAACACCAACACCCACTCCTTCGTTTGAGACGCCTTCGTTCTACGCCAACCCACCTGCCAACCCACCACCTTCGTTTGTAAGGCTTCTCCTTCGAATCTCCGTATGTTTTGACTCCTGCTGATTTACTCCCACCAGGAATTCGACACATTCGCTTTCTCCATCGACCAACCTACCTCTCCATTACATGACGAGGGATTGGCGCCGGCCGCCATTCTCTCGGCGCCTTCATTTAATAACATTAATTCTCAGCCTCAAGACCCATCACGGCTGTGCCGTAACTCCCAATTTCCGGGCATGGACGGCGGCTGGCCTCGCTCCTGCTCTCCCCTTTCCAACTCGACAGCAAGCATGCCGACGACACCGATGCATATGACGGTGCCTTTCCCTGATCAAGGTTTCTGCCCTGGTCTCTTCGCCCCCAAGCCACCCTCCGACTACCCTTCCCTGGACGGATCGTACACCGATTTCACTCCCTATCCTACGCAATACGCCCCCGTATCGGAGCAGGCGCTGTACATCCAGGACAACGATGGGAAGGAGCTTGGGAACGGCATCGTTTCTAGTTACGTTCAGTCTGGCCCACCAGAATTCGGTGAAAACCAAGTCCAGATGTCTCAAGAGCCCCTGGATTTCTCGATGTTTATGGCATCGCTGCCGCCCTTCTCACTCTGAAAGGTCGTCGTCGACTTCCTTTTCCAGCCAAGGACACCCATTACACTCCGTTACGTCTCGCCCATTTAAATTTAAAACTATTATGTTACTGTATTAATGTGTGCTTCAACGAGCGTAACGCCTACCTTCCTGGGGGTTCCATCATTTGTCTATCCTTTCGTTTCCACTTACACACTACTTAGCAGCTGCAGGTCTCGACATCGCTTTCCCCTATGTGCTACGTCTCTATGATACGACATCTCCTCCTTGTTTGATACCCTTGGATTACATCGACACTCTGTTTAATAATTCGACATTGTATGTAGTGTACTTTAGCAACGTGTCCTCGGCGCCTCGCCAGCTTCGTTCATTAGTAGGACGCTGTTGAATTAAATGTGTTATAGGTATAGGACTTCGACGCTCCGTGATTAATCCAAATAGTAAGGCACGCTTTCAGGACGCTGAGAACAAATGTCCCCATCCCAGCAGAAAGCAAGTTGGATATCCAGGTCTCAAATTGAAGTAATTATACGGATGATGCACATTAGACAATAATGACGAGAAGCAACCCAGATTAATCAGGCAGGGACCCTTGTAGCTCTTCTCGGGTCTGGCCATCGCGCACGTTTAAACACGCGACATATATCCTTTAATATTCTCTAGTTTCAGGGGAAGGATAACAAGTAGACTGGGACACTCACGTGAACAACACCGCGGCAAATCTGAGCCATGGCATCTCTGCTTTCGTATACGGGATAGATCACCACAATAACGGCGGAGCAGATGGTCCAGGCAACGCCCATGATCACCCAAGCAAGCATGCCACTCGGCGAGAACACAAGGCCAGAGAAAAATAGTGGTAGAGGGATGAGGATAATCAGGAGGACAAACTGTATCACGAAGCTCGTGAGCAACTGGACTAGAGCGGCGGAGATAAATTCGCAAAACCTACCAAAGTGAGGGAAGACCACGACGCGAACTTGAACGCAGCTTGGAGAGTAACTGGGTTCAGTTCTCTCAACTCCTCTTGTTGCGTGAAAGCCTGGATCCTCGTATGGGTGCGCACTGATTCTTGCGTGTCTTCACCTGTCCATGTCGTCCTCTTCACGTCCAGAGGGATGTGCTCAGGGCTTCCAGCACGAGTATCAGTCTGTGTCAATGATGGAGTATCGATGTTAACAGGTTTATTAATTGCGCGGGTAGATCCCCAGTCAAAATCATCGGGCCACTATGGAAGCATTTCAGTACGAGTCGACAGGATAAGAACGGTAAGAAGAGCCGTACAACCAAAGACGTAACGACGGCAAATAATCCGCCCACAACGATGGAAGTTACATTCCCAGCAAGCATTTCGAAGTCGCCGCCACTGGTCTAACAAGAGGTCAAATGGAGTACACATGGGTTCTGAATGGGGACAAACCTCGACGTTGATAACGCCGTCATTTAATTTAGCAGTAGTCACCAACCAGGCGACGATCCCTGCAACGAAGCCGACGACGGTCCCCGAGAGGCAGCCAAGTCTGTTTGCCTTTTTCCAGGTGATACAGAGTGCGATTGGGGCAACACCGGATCCTAGGATCACGCCCATGAAGGTCTGGACAATAAATTAGTACGGTAAAAAAAAATACTGCGATTACACCCACATAGAGCCATCCCATGGAAATGCCGATGTAAAAGAATATGACCCCAGCTATGCCAGATACCAGTGCATAGAACGCGACCATGGCATGGCTCACGCGCAAGATCTGGGCGTCAGTAGCCTTGGGATTGATATATGCCTGTTTTTCATCGTTGAATATAAATCACAAATTACGCAGCAGATACAGTCCACGGAAATCACCTTGTAAACATCGTACGTTAGGATAGTGGAGACGGCGATGAGCTCTGCGGAGGATGCGCTGGTGACGGCTAAAAACAGCAGAACAAGCAGCGCTGCTGCGCCAGCTTTCCCGAGGAGAGCGGCGGCAGCTGCAGCTGCTGGAAGCCCAGCGGACACGTCAGCAGGAGTGAGCACCCTCATGTCGGGGTCCCCACGGAGCGCGACTGCGGCAAGACCGAGTGTCGTAGCGAAAGTGAATGGGATGGAAAACCTGATCGACATCGTGAAGGTAAGCTACGGAATTTCGAGGCACCAAACGCTGACCTACCATGCAAGACCGCCAAGCAAGTAGGCTCGAACGGTGCTAGCTGGCCGACTTGCGATAGCCCTCTGCCAGTAGGCCTGGTCCTGGAACACCGTCGCGAAATTTCCAACGATGTTGATGATACCAAAAACGAGGCCATTCGTCGATCGCATGGTAGTGTAGGATCCCTGGGCATTGCCGGAAACAGGTGCCTCGATTGCTGCTTTTTGAAGCAGTTCGTACATTTTGTCAACACTTCCGATTTTTTCACTCAGAGAGTACACGGTAAATATGAAGGTCTGACGGAGATCAGTAAAAAGATGATAAAATCCATAATCGAAATTAGTCGTACCAAGATGATGGCGAATAGAACGCTCGTATGGGTACTGAAGGTCACAGATCAAAAACTTGTCTGAGGGAATTTAACAATCAACTTACTAGTCACAGAGTAGAGTTGACCGCATGCCACCAACAGCGACGTAAATTGCCACCCCAAGTGGGATTAAGAAACAAGCCTGCGACGTTGTCAGTCAAGAAAAGAACCTGAGAACATGTCGTACCGCAACGGTGCTCATCCCCGTAAGGTCGGTGACTGTGGCTGAACCGCCAAGAATGAGCATTGAACTAACGGTGATATTGGTGGCGAGCCTTGCGAGAGAAAAATCAGGTCACTGATGAATAGCAGTATGAATACCACAAACCCAAAGAACATGAAAATTAAGTGAGCTGCGCGGCCCCAACGCATACCAACAATTTCGAGCCAAGTATGTGCGTATGGCGCGTTCATCTTCAACTTTGCGGCGAGCTATAAATAGATGTTACGGGGAGTCTTTCAAAAAGGAGAAAGGCGCTGACCATGGCAAACAGCAGAATTTGAACAGTTGCACCAGCTATGAAATTTTCAGTAGTATTCAACTAGTTTTAAAGACACATTACCTCCGTACCACCACGGACCACTGATTCCTGATGACAACATTCAGTTACGAGACCGAAACATTGAAACATTCACATCAGCCTACCGAATTTATAGCCTACCGCACAGCTCTGGAGCTGAGGAAATGGCATGAGTCGGGTGTATAATATCGGGTATAATATAAGGCTGCATACCAAAGTAGCAGCCCATGTCCACGCAGATACAATCCCCGAGGCTATGAGACCGGGTTTCACGCTCCGAGAAGCGCTCGTATATTCGTCGGGACTCTTGAGCGAGAAGGTCGTATAGCGCGTTTGAATAGCAGTGAGGGTGATCATAAGTGCGCTGAAAAATAATCCGATGCCTTTCCGTGCTCAAGTGAGGAAACAGAAGACGGTTCCGCGAGACCTGTCCTTACCGACCACTGGGAGACAGCCCATGAGAGTTGGCACTGAAGTTGATACTGTGCTCACTTACCGACGCCATAGCCAGCACCTTGCGGAAGGATTGTGGCCGTCATGTGCAGCTGTGGGGGCTAGTTGCACTCGAGGGGTGGGTGCTGACAGAAGAAATCGGAAGCGTATATGTGGACGAAGTCCCTGTTTCGCGTTTCCTATATAAGCCTGATCTTGGGAATGAATGGCACTAAAAGATTGAACGTGCCATTCATTGTTTGTCTGCATATCAGTAAGTTTGTCCTGTCATCAGCAGCAACCATTAAATCAATCTAAAGCACTTGCCATCTCTGGCCTAGGATGGGGTCATATCTCGACCGGCGTAAGATGTCCAAGCCCGAGACAGCTATCAGGCATCAGCGATGGAAGAGGGTATCGAGAATCGCGGAAATCCAGCGAAGAGCCCTGATGAACTGCCTCTTCCTTACATTCATTCCGTTGGAGTTGGAAGTTCGGTAACGTTCGGTAGTGGTGGAAGGTATTTAAGCTTTGATCGTGAGAATTGGCAGTGTCTGTTTCGGTCTTCGGCAATGTATTGATCCCATCATGCCGTCGAACTGCCTATACTGGATTTGGTCAATAATCCCCCTAATCTCAGGCTGTGTGGCGCTCCGAGGAGGACGTTGCTGAGGTGCAAAGTCTGCATGCTATCTGACTCATGCACCGGCGTATGGCCCGATTTCCTCTAAAGCAGCAATGTTGCATCCTCCACTACTCCACCAATCCGAGGGATTCTATTCTTCTCCCGAGAGAATGCTGGCACTGGTGACTGAAGGCGAGAAGGAAAGTTCTATTTTTGTGCATTTTTGCGCGGAATCTTTAAGGCTCCATCCGTCAGTGTTGTATTGTCCTTCATCAAATGTTCATCTCGGCGTTCAGGGTCTAGTCTGCGATAAGCGCTTCCACTGAAGATAGGTGTTGGAGACATTTAGGACGTCTATCCAGAAATATTTTGCAGGCGATGCTGATCAACAAAAGATGGGTTTCCTTAAGGGTGCCATACTTAAACCACTATCCATTTGATCGAGTATAAGATTCGGCAAACTCTCGCGCCCAGCGTAACGACATTTGGCACACGCCTCCTAGCAAGGATGATTCTCGCCATACCGAGAGACCTGCTAGGCTGGGGTGATCAGGATGGTGGCTCTGTGGCAATTATCCTAACCTCTCTCAATAGAGCATGCCTGGTAAGTGTTTTGCGCTCGTTCTTGAAAGCGACCTATGCTCACTTCCCGATAGGTGGAAACGATTCTTTATGGCAAGCATTTCGATTCTCCGATGTGAGTTGAACCGGGCTAAACAAAGCTTTGCAGGAATACACGTCGTCCTGTTCTGCGTCGCTGTCTTCGTAATCTTCAAGAACAACCCAGAGACACAGAAAATATTCCTACTTACGATCACACTCATGTTTGGCTTATCGACTGCAGACATGTTTTTCACATTTCGCGTGCTGTTGAAAGACTTCCCCATGCTATTTGACGGCAGAACGGACGTTCTCCTAAATCGCGTCTATCCAAAAAGTCCAATATTTGTCTCGAACAAGTATGCCCATTGCATTTATTGAACCCCAGTGAATTCTAATGTTGACATTCTCTAGCTGTATTGCAGACTTTCTTTTGGTACGCAAATTTCTATGCCATTTTCTTTTATACGCGATAGGCGACTCTAACCCTCCGTTCTCAGCTGTACCGATGTTTCATGATCTGGGGACGGCAGCCATACGTCGCTATCGCTTCTTCGATACTGCTGATTGCTGATACAGGTGAGCATGAGCTCATTTCCACTGTCAACCTAGCTAAATTTCGCACATTTACAGTCTGGGGGTGGATTGGAGCAGGGTCACCAGTCTTTTCCCTTGCAGCAAGATTTGCTCCGGTATATTACTGGACCGTTTTCGCAACAAACATCATCATGACTGCAGCAACAGGTTCGTCGCAAATTCTTGCTGGCACCGACTGAACTTTGAAGTTAACGCCTTTTTGGACACAGCCGGGAGGATATATTACATGGCAAACATTGCCGCTCCTCTCAAATTTGCTCGGAGTGGTGGTCGGAGGTATCACACCGCCATTGGGATATTGTAGGCTCAACAGAAAACATTTTACTTCCCGCTTCTGACGCCCATATCGTCAGAGTCGAATCCGGGGCGGTGTACTCTTTTTCCTTGTTGGCCCTTATCCTCTCGTTTGGGAACCCTAATCTTCGGGTGAATTTTGATTAGAATGCTCTATCCTTTCTCTTATTTTTCTTGTGATAGATTCTGTTTGCTGGAATCACGATACGCTTGGTGGTAAGCACCTCTTGGCAGTGAATGTAGATAGGCGCTAAATCAACCCGAGTACAGGCAATCATGCCCACTCTCATGATTGTCCAAGTAAAATTGGGCCGCAGCATTCCGAAATGCGACGCCGAGATCTCAATGGGCCCCGCAACGAGCAGACTCACCGTTGTCGGCCGGGGCACAGTCGGTACGGTGGTGAATATTCATCAAGCCTCGCGTTCTCGGCATTCTTTCGACTCGGACGTGCAGCCGCGGGGGCCTGGCATCATGATCACCCACACGACCCACAAGCACACCGACTCCTTGCCAGACAAAGACCCTGAAAGTCAGCCAGAGGCGGACATCACCCAGCAGAAGGACCATGGCACGGAATGATGATGGACTGGATATAATGTAGAGGGATATTCTCTGTAATGTAAGGCGCAGTCGAAGCCGTTTTATGCGATATTTAAGGGTTAAGAGCATTCCATGGTGCGAGTACCTCACGAGCGCTGATGAAAATAAAAGTAAGCGCCCATCCGATGTCTTGGATGCTGGGCACCCGAACACTAGTTTGGTATTCGTCCAAGTCGACAAGCCTTGCATTAACGTACGCACTTATCTCGCAGGAAAACGCTATTGGCACACGACATGAATGAGGAAACCTCCGGACATGATGGGGATCAGGTCGCGCCAACGTACCCATGGTGCACCTCCCGCAATGCATCGAGAACGGTGAAGGGCTTCGACGGTGCATGCGACGGTCATCTCGATCCACCAATAACAACCAGTCATATACGTGCGATAAGGACGAAAATGGATGAAACGACAGTGGTGTTCGAAGCCTAAACCGAGGAAGCCATTCCTCTAATCATTTGGATCATGCACCACGACGTCCAAGACGGAGCTGATCGTCAAAGTCAGTAACATCATCAAACGTGGTGTGACGAGAAGATCGCACCGGAGGTTCATCGAAAATCCGGTTTCGATGTCAGTTAGCGTCAAGCTATCTATAGAGTGCACGCCGGGGGAAACGGCGAGGAAGTCCATCCGAACAGACTGGCACGCGGAGGGCTTCAGAGGACTGGCAAGAGAATGCGACTGAGCTGAAGATAGAAGCAAACCACTAGTGATGATACATACCCAATCCGAACGCGACTCTCCAGAGGCAATACACCTGGATACCCCATCTTCCTTGAAGCCTGGCTCCCGCCATCATACACACCCATCTCCGCACCACCCCTTCTTCTCCTGCGTCGTTCAGGGCACGTTACCTCGAATCGTCTGGGCCACAAACTCTGATTGAAGACGAAGATATCCAGGGTGAACACGTCTAGTGGATAGATCTTTCCAGGTCCAAGTATAACCTCCTTCCCTCCGCGTCTCTCGTAGGGAAGAGGTAGTAGTCCAACCGACACGACGATGTTCTCGCCGGTGTTGCTTGATCCTTGAAGCTTCGCGAGCATCTTTTGCTCTCCAAATGCGCCTGACACTAGTGGAAGGGGGGTCTGCGGTACAGCACCAAAATCCGCGGTAGAGCCCCGGTCTCTCTTAATCTCGACACTTGGACCGAAATTGCCCATCGTTGACGAAGCTATAGGACCTTGTGACATCGGAGTGGGTGGCAAGGCGGACTTCGTTGGGAAAGCTGGGTACGCGGGCGTCATGGGCGTGTCAAAGGCGGTGGGAAGGCCAGTCTGGGGACCACCTAGGGCATCCTCGTTTTCGGGAACCAATATTGGGAGAGGGGCAGGTAGCTGACCCAAGGTTGACATCGGAGGAGGAGGCGGTGCGCTGTACGTCGTTGGCGACCGTAGGTACTGTGCCGATGATTGCGGGCCTAGCATGAGCGAAGAGGGCCGGCTGGAAGGTCCAGGCGACTGTCCATCCGTTGGTCTGAGCAACGATCTGTTCGGTGTGATATTCTTCAGCGTACGCCCCGCAAAGTTCGCCCCTGGTTGTAGGGTAAATCGTTTGCTACCCGCCGTAGCGGAATACTGAGGCGTCGAAGCACCTGAATACATGCCAGGCGTGCCCGTGGCATTCGTATTCGAGCTATACATAGAAAACACTGGAAAGGGAGAAGGCGGCTCTGGCATGGCATTGGGATAGTCGTTTTGATCGAGCATATCTGAAGGCTGGCTCTGTTGTGCAGCAAGATCAAGGACGCAGTTCCATCGTGACGAGAACGTTCGCGTTGGGTATGAGACGGAGTCCATGTCGGGTATCAGAATTTTGGACGTCAAGGGTGGAGGGAAGTAGGGCTTTCCGAACACGTTGATTGTAACTGCTCGTTGGAGGTCGGAGGAGGCTTGTGCACCTGGACGAGCAAAAGAGAATGCATCACTTTCTTCCGGCGACCGCATGAAGGTAACGGCATATAGGAGGTTGTACTGCGCCAACGGCCCGATCCTTAGAGGGAGAATCTTCTTCGCTGCCTCAGAGGTGAAGCCGTTTTCTCCCCATCCAATCAGAGTTGCTTTGGCACCCTCTCCTCCAATTGTCACGTCGACTTTCTCGACGACAAAACCAGCATTGGTCCCCATGTCACCAGAATTTTCGATCTCGACACAAAGAACAACCGTCCGCTCTTCGCTGCCTGCCTCTCTTCGTTCTCGGTCCTTCTCTTCTTCGTCAAGATCATCCACAGTGCCTTCTGTCTCGGGAAGCAACACGTAGGGCACGAAGACGGTACGCATGCGCACACGGAAACCCGAAGCTGTTTGTATCGTCTTCCGGTATGATTTGCGGAGCGTTGGATGTGCCTTACGTACCGCTGTCATAGGCGACGGGGATGGCTGCACGGGTGTGTTGACGAGAACAGGTGGTAGAGAAAACAACTTCTGGCGAGATTGTGTCCCTAGCCTAACTGTTGGAAGATTCAATTCGAGCTTGGAAAAAGTCGGGCCTGGTTTACCGTAAGCATAAAATGAATTTATCAGGCCAAAATGATTGCGCACCTGCCAACAAACCCTCCAGAAGATTAACTTCCTCAAGTCCGTCAAGTAACGATGCTTCGTCTTGCGTCTCCTGCGCCTCCGGCTCCGGCTCTTCCGTTGAGGCTGCACCAATCGAAGCGAAGAACCTTGCGAGTGGATGCTTGGGTGTTGTTGGTATGGGTTTCTCGCGCAGGGTGGCAGATACCGTCAAGCATAGCAAAGGGTCACTGAATGAGAGTCGGAGGAAAGCTGCTCTAGGTCAGTAATAGTCCAAAATTGTTAGAGAGCTACGCACAAACTGTTATCACCATACGATACACCCCTACCCAGCTCCGCTCATCTCTCGACCATAAAAGTGCGAACTCTTCTGCTGAATCGTCCGACGTATTGCTTCCCCATATCTGAGCGACCAACACCGTTCCTTCTGACGTCGTATATTTCCGGTCCAGATCTCCTGTTGCTGGGACTGGATTGGGAGTACTGGGCGGGAGGATGGATGGATGGGGATTTAGACGTCCACTTGGACGTCCAGCTGCCCCAGTTCGAGGGGTTGGTAATAACAGCCTTGATGTTTTAGGAGTTTCGACGGCTGATGGTATGGCTGAGATGTAGGCCGCCTCCAAAGAGACTTGCACATGAGCAAGCAGATCTCGAATCGATTCTGGCGGATGGCTTGTGTCCTCTGGGATGCTTTCTTCTGGATTTTTTATGTGCAGGAGGAGGATTGAGTGCAGCTGTTCGTCTGATATGATAAATCAATCGAAATTATATGACACCGTTGTATCTTACCGAAAAACGCCTGCCGCCTATCTGTCGCGTTTGACTTGATCTTTGCTAGCCATTCGTCTGTCGGGATTTGAGGCGGAAAGTCCAATGAGGTATCTGGGACTAGAGCATCGAGCACGGTTGTTGAGAAAATTTGGTCAAGTGAAAGAGCCATCTGGCTGTTGAGCAGATATGACCACAAACGTGACGCTTTGACCGTGGCTATAGGGTGAGATTGAATAGATGCCAGATGGTGTTGGTACAAGTTCAAGTCGTGATTTCGTCACAAAATAAGGAATTCATTACAAAATATTATACACTGGTGTGGGAACCGACTTTATGTGCGGTCAAAAAGGCGTGATAGGGGTGTTAAACTTTATATACACGATTGTTTTGTGTCAATAAAGTTCAAATAAAATTACAATAAAATCTTGCTTTCCCATGCTCATAATTTTCCGAAAATCATCACCTTTGAGGTAATTAGTAATGACTAAATTTACCCATCCTTTTGTTGCTCCGTAAAAGATAATAAAAGCGCGGAATTTGGGACGACAAAAAGGATTGACATAAAGGATTCGGGGATACTATAAAAGGAATGCCCGAGCCATTTATATCAAATTTTGCTCACAATTAAAGGCATCAATTACCTAACAATTATAGACGAACATAAAGATTACCTCAAAGGTAATGATTTTCGGAAAATTATGAGCATGGGAAAGCAAGATTTTATTGTAATTTTATTTGAACTTTATTGACACAAAACAATCGTGTATATAAAGTTTAACACCCCTATCACGCCTTTTTGACCGCACAGTGATAACTAATCACTGATTCTTCCTTGAATCATTGATGAACAAGACACTGCCGTAAAGGACCGCTCATGTCAATGGGCGGTATAAATTCCCGGTTGATGTACATGGCAACTTGCAGGTCAATCTCCCACCAGTTATGAGGGCATTTGTCTCCGGCCCAATCACCTTCCCAGACAACTACTTCACGACCCACTACGAGCCCAGAATTTCCGCTGCAATCGAGGCAGGGCATGCCTTCGTAATGGGGCCTGCTATGGGCATCGACGCAGTATCTCTCAGATATCTGGTCACCAATGGCGTAGACCCCGAAAACATCACTGTATATCTCAGTGAATACGAGTCAAAAGCGCTGCAAGAACGCGTGCAATGGTTTATCGATCTTGGAGGCAAGATTCATATCGAAGGTGTTACGTCGGCGGACCGCGACGCGGCGATGACTCGGGATTCGGACTATGACATATTACGGTACATGCCGATCGAGGAGCAGAAGGAGTTCTATGGCGTCGATTACTTTCCTCGAGTCAGCGCGACGGAGAGGAATGAGAGAAGGAGGCAGGGCTTACCTTTGTGGGAGAACCCTGGATTCACCACACATGAACCAGGAAAGGAGAAGGGAGGTCTATCAGGCACACAGAAGTTGAAGGAACGGCTTAAGGGTGTCTTTTCAAAGCCATCGAACACGTAGAAATACGTTAAATAGAGCAGCATACGTTGTAACGTTAAGCGGCATGGGGCTTGGAAGCTGTATCCGACTACGCTAATATTGCATGATTTCAACTGTAAATATGTAAATCTTACTAGATGCTCTGAAAAAGAAAGGGCATACGTTGCTTGTCCTTCTTATTGATCAGGGCCTTGATACCTTTGTCGACTACATCTTCGAGGCCTTGGAGCTTTCCGGCGGCCACTGCCTCCAACAACCCGACATGGTCGCTGTCACTGGTAAGTACACAGCACTGCCTATTCCAAAAGATCATCATTTCGACCGTATTAGTGCATGTAAGCAGCCACTTACCCGAAACCATAATCTCGCACAAGACGACCAAATTCATATCGAAGATTGGTATCTGTTCCCAAACGGCTACGTTTGAAAACATACCATGCGGGCGGACGTTCATCAAGGCAGGATCTACCGCAGCTTGGATATCGAACGCGATATCGATGCCAACTCCTTTGGTGGCCTTCATAAGAGCTGCGACAATTGATTTAACGGGGTTCAAAGGGTCGAATGCGAGAGTTGCTTCATACTTCGAGGTCTAGTCGCGTCGAATATCTGCTGGCTGTGAGACTAAAATCGTACGCGTGAGCCCAAACGTGCCGGATGAAGCGGTCACAAGAAGAGTGCCTGATACAAGTGGAAGACGAACTGCAAGGTCTCTAAGAGGAACAGCCCAATCTGTTAAGACTCCAGAGCGGTAGTCAACTTCTTGAATGTAGTGTATGCCTTTGATGTGGCCATTTCAGTGCTTTAAACGACCTGGATTTTGATCCCTGAAAGTTGTCCAGGCTGACGTTTCCAAATTGAAGTCGAAGGTTTTGGTTGAACTTTGCAAACTCGGACACAATGGGCGATCTGAGTCGGCTGACGAAGCCACAACGAAATTCAATTGGGCGTCGGCTTGACGAAGAGCGCCTGGAAAGGCTGAAGGCCCCTTTTAATGACCATCAAATACTTAGAAATACATTCAGCAAAATGAAATAATGTTACACTGAGCAGCAGAACTTGAATTTGGAACACATTCATCAATCACGGATGAACGAGGATCTTGACTACGAACGCGAAGGAAAAACAAAAACCTCAGCGACATTTGAGTGCTCCTGGATAGAGGGGACTTACTTTGCTTGTCCTTCTCATTAATCAGAGCTTTGAACCCCTGGTCGACCACGTTTTCGAGAGCAATCTTTCGAGTAATGAGGTCATCCAACCCGTGGAGCTTCCCGCTCGCCACTGCCTCCAACAACTCTGGGTGGTGGCCACGATATACAGCGCTGCCTGTTCCATAAATTCAGTATTTGGCTGCTCTCATCACGAAAGACTCAACGTACCAGTGACCGTTATTTCGCGAAACACGACCAAATTCATGTCCAAGCTCGGCCTCTGTTCCCAAATGGCTATATTCACGAACGTGCCATGGGGGCGAACACTCAGCAATGCGGTGTCAACTGCAGCCTGAACGCCCGTTGCATCAAATGCGACATCGACACCGACTCCGTTGGTGGCTTTCAAGACGGCGGCATCAACTGGGTTGTTAGGGTTCAAAGGATCGAGCACGAGGGTTGCACCATGCTTTGAGGCGAGATTGCGTCGGATCTGTGCTGGCTCCGAGACAACAATCGTACTTGTGGGCCCGAACGCGCTGAGGAAACTTATTACAAGAATGCAATGTAAAGGTGCGTAAGGACAAACCGCAGGATCGTCAAGAGAAACAGACCGATCTAGAAGGGATATTGGGATCTCGAGTGCAATAGCACCACGGACGAATGCTTACGGGTCCAGCACCAAGAATCAAGGCACTTTGTCCATCTTGAAAGTTACCTCGCTTCATTGCGTGCCAGGCCACCGCGAGCGGTTCTATCATCGCTCCTATTTCAACTGTACCGACGCAGTCAACATGATGAGATAAAGAGCAGAAGAAAAGTTCATCCTACGGGAAACATTTTCGGGCAATATGTGCACAAGGTTTGCATCCACCGCAATATACTCAGAAAGACCTCCTCCCCATCCTCCAATTCCCTAATCAAAGGTAAGTGATGCTCCAACAAGAAATCTTCATACGAACAATGAAATTGGTAGAAGGGCAGACATTGGTGGCTCCATGTGAGCAGGAGTAGCACTCTGGCTTGCGGCATGAAACGACGGGTTCGCTGAAGTGATGTTTAATTATAATCCAAGGAGTGTTGTCATAGAAAAAAATACGCACATTACGACGTTCTGGCCAAGTTTGAACTTGCCCTCCACCCCATCTCCGATGCCAACGATCGTTCCAGAGAATCTTTGAAGGTTGAGAATGGGGAAAGCACCAGCAAGACGTTAAGACGCACTCGTGGCCCAGCGTAATAGGAAGGGTCTCTCCAGATAGGTCGTTTGGTTCGGTTAAGGTCGGGAACTTGGTTATTTGAGCCAGATAGGCATGCAGGTCGCTTCCGCAAACTGATAGAGTATTAGAGTGCAGACAATTGTCCATTGTGGTGCGCCACGTACTTCCATTCCTTTGAGAACGGTGTCTGTCGAACATTAATTCGAGCTATCAAAACTAGGAACTGACCAGGCAATCTGAGCACGCCGAAATTTGTCAGACGCTGCAACTAACGACCTGGTATGAAAAATGAACTCACCTTGACCTTGACCTGCCCGGCTCTGGCTTCAGGCTCAGCTATTTGCTCAACTTTGATGTCCCCTGGACCGTAATACCGCGCTGCCTTCATGTTGGTAGAGACACACGGAATGTGCGGAGAACCGCTGGAAAAGCCATGGCGAACTATACCCCATGACCTTAGTTGAATCGAATGAGGTCATCCCGAGCTGGCAAGAAGTGCAAGCTTTGATGAAATAGTTATTTGCAGGGCTGCAGATACAATTTCGGCACGATCCCTGAGGTTTCCGCGGTCCAGTCTGTATAGGCGCAGAATGTGAGGGTGATGGTGGTTGCAATAGGTTGAAATGAGGGCAACTCGCGGTTTAGCGGTCCGGGACCCCAGCCGAGATGTCATGTTTTCTTCTTTCCAGACTGCTGACTCCGACGTACGTACCGAATCATACACCCCTCGAACCCTCGCATCTTTTTTGCCCAGCGAAATATAATACTCGGGCGGTCGGGAATGGGAAGATGTGCGACGAGAGCCTTTCCTCAAACTGGTTGAATTGTGAGTGAGTACTACTTTATTTTAGGTCGCCTTTCTACTTGTATGTATTGAATATTCTCATTCCAAGGACTTGCGGCACGAAGCCCGAATCTACGTGGTAGACCGCCTTTCAAATTTGACCATGTGGCGTGAGGCAGCGGAGCCTCGGTGGTCATGGGACGGTTCTTTTCGCCCCGTCTTCCACCCCCTCTCGCGTCGACTATGAAGGCAGTGCGGTATTATGGTCCAGGAGATGTCAGAGTAGAGCAGATACCGGAATCTGAAGCGAAATTTGGTCGGGTCAAAGTCAAGGTGAACCCCTATGCTGACGATGAGCAATGGATCCTGACGATGTTTACTCTAGATTGCTTGGTTAGTTGTTGCTAACGCCCCTTCACATTGACTGCTTCCTGACCGCCGACTCTGAAGGAATGGGAGCAAGTGGACCCAGAAAATCGGTCATTACTTTCGCGGGCTAATCCTTCTATAGTTTGTGGAAGCGACCTCCACGCCTATCTGGCTCAAATGGCAAAGATACCGACCTTAACCAAACCGAACGATCTGTCTGGAGAGACTCTTCCCATTACTCTGGGCCATGAGTGCGTTCGTTTAACTGCCCAGTTCTTTTCTCTTACAACGCCTGTGAAGATTCTCTGGGACGATTGTGGGCCTAGGGGAAGGTGTCGACGGAAGCCTGACGTTGGGACAGAACGTTGTAATGTGCATATTTTCTCTCTAGGCAAGATTTGTTTTTCAACCTTAGCTAAGTGAACCTCTTGTCTCGTGCCGCCAACCAGACTGCTACTTCTGCTCACACGGAGACATTAATCTGTGCCTCTCGACGAATTCCATTGTATGATTACCTTTTTTTCTGCTTGGGTGCTGCTAATCTTTAGTCAGGGTGTCGGAGGATGGGGAGGAGGTCTCGCTGAGTACATCGCCGTGGATGCTCGCCTCGTGCACAAATTACCTGATGGCGTTCCTCGTCTGCTATTTTTCTTCTTTTCCTTTATTTATGCGACTAATCGTCTGAGACAGTTGAAGTCGGAGCAATGATTGAACCGCTCGCGGTTGCCTGGCACGCCGTCAAACGATCTGGCTTCGAAGATGGACGGAGTGTCTTAATACTTGGGGCAGGACCTGTGAGTGAATCGTCATCGGTATCACAATTTAGATGCCCATATTTCACAGATTGGTCTATTTCTCTTAAAAGTTCTGCGGTCGTTCGGACCCTCGAGTACAATTATCGTCTCAGAGCCTGCACAAATTCGACGCGAGCTCGCTTCGAAGCACGGGGCAACTCTCGCTCTCGACCCCTTGACACTGCTAACCCTGTCGTTGCCGCCGTCATGAACGCTACCGGACTCGGCGCCGACATCGCATTCGACACTACCGGCGTGCAGGCTGCTGTTGACACAGCCCTTCTCAGTGTTCGCCCACACGGCATCTTTGTCAATGTCGCAATCTGGGAAGATAGTCCGCGCATGAACATGAATTTAGTTGTGCGGCGCGAGATCATGGTCACTGGTGTGTTGCTCCTTCGATGTGATAGGAGAGGGTGAAATGCTAACTACCTGGAATAGGCAGCATCGTGTATCGTGGCGATCACCCCGAGTTATTAGAGGCAGTTGCCGCCGGGAAGCTTCAGGGACTCGAAGACCTCGTTACTCGAAAGATTGCCCTCGAAGATGTGGTCGACCAAGGCTTCAAGGCTCTAATCGATGAGAAGGATAAGCAAAGTAAATTTCCCCCTCTCCATGGGTAACTAACCGACTTCATCGTGCTCACTCTATCTTCTTCCGCAGTTAAGATTCTCGTTCATCCCTGATCGACGGATGCTTGCTAATCCGATCTCACTCGCGAGTTCGACGCCTCATAGCCAATATTGTAACAACCATCGTATCACCCAATCAAATGTACTCCTACACATCTGCCCCAAAAAAGAACTTGTAACTGTCCTTCGCCTTTGCTCGCAAATCGTAAGGTCGCCGGTCCTGCAACTTACTTTCATAATGGTTGTTGTGCGTTTGGACTCCCTTCTTTGTAATCGGTCAGCGTTCGACAATGAAACTGACGGACCTCGCTCAAGAACTTGTGGACCTCATTGTCGATGCTTTGCTCTACGGCGATCCAAAGCTCCTCAGCAGCTCGACACGACATGACTTACGGACCTGCCTCTTTGTTACTCAGATGACTCGATGTCGGGCTGGACAGCACTTATTCCGTTCCATCAGGATCTCAGACGAGCAGGATGAGGACGTCCTGACCTCCTTGAAAACGTTGTTACAGCTTATCAGCCCAAACACAACCAGTGGAAGGGTCGGTATTGCTTCGTTTGTGAAGGAACTATCTGTCAAATTCGGTGAGCCATGCTTGGGGTCCACGACTAATTGGAAATATTAACCTAGAGACGCAGTTCGCTTGGATGCCGAAGGCTTTCTGGACAACAATGAAACTCTCATACCCCAGATATTCGACGCACTCGATGCCCCGCAATACGGAAGCTCATCTTTATCCTTGTCTTTCCCTCCCCGATCCCATAGTTTCGGTCTAAATTTGGAGGAACGACCCGAGGCGTTGCAAAAGTCGTTTTATAAACTCCTGCACTCACCCCATCTTCGTACGCTTTCCCTCGAGAACATCTGCGGCTTCTCGGCTACTATCTTTCATGGATCGCACATTGAAACCCTTCGTCTCAAAAACACTGGATACAAAGACTGGGACAATACAGACAAATTCCATAAAATTCTCCGAGCCGCAGAGAGCCGCCGAGTACCTCGAGGCGAGATTTCGCATCTCCGGACTCTTGACATCGACAATTCTGCCCCATTGCATCCTTTTAGATCTGAGGAAGGCTTACAACTCCATCAGCTGGATTCCTTTGTCGGAAACATTCATGAAATCGCTCATCTTAGAAATGTGGGCATGGTTATACGACAGGCGAAGAAAATCAAGATTATTTCCTTCCATTTCTTAGGTTCGCCATCCTCTAATTACTGTTCAACAAAACCCTAATTGCGCACACAGTGAACGACGATGCCCAACTTTCACCTATCCCGGGTTCCCTGAATTTGCGTGACCTGTCTAATTTAAAACACCTGGAGATTGTCATTCCCCGACACACACCTTCCAACTCAATGCCTGACGGTATCGACTCGATCGCCGAGATTCTTGACATGCCGATACCCCCAGATCCGCTCATCACATTCGAAATCAAGATAAAAATGCCAGTATACAATAACCGCCAGTTGCTCTATTTCGACCTTCCGCCGGATCCTAGATGGTTGAAGCTCGATGAAGTCCTTTCCGGTCCCAATTACGCTCACCTAGAGTCGAGAAAATTCATTGTGGAGGTGACTAGGTTTCGGTTTACGGCACAGTCAGGAAAGACAACAACAGATGTTGCGGAACAAAAATTTCGTGATTTCTTTCTTGCTGCCTTTCCTTCATCCCTCAATACCGAACGGGGCCGATATTCTTTCTCTATTCGTATACAAAATGTTGGTTCAGTAAATCGAACACGTTTGGCATAATTGCATTTTATCCCGTCGATCTCCCTCCGATGTGGGTGCTGTTTGTGAACGTTGAATATAGCAGAGACAGTAGGCTGCATGCGCACACATCCTGTTAATGCATGCTCGAATAGAAAAATGAACCTGGTAATTTTTTTCCCCGTCTATAAGGATCAATGAATGAGACGCTATGTGGATCTATTCAAAAAGAGGGTTCAACCCGATAAATTTCGACTTCAAAAAAAAGGTAATGTCGCTGAGAGCAGGATTTGAACCTACGCGGTGAAACACCAAGTGATAATGTGCACGCTTAGACGCGGATTCAGATCACTCGCCTTAACGACTCGGCCATCTCAGCATCATTGAATAGTGGCGAACGAGTGAGCTGGTCCCCGAGCCTTCTGAATCTGTCGGATCTCCTCATTTTATGCAACACCTCACACAGTGACAACTGAAGCCCCGCAAGAAATTCATCAAAATGTAACTTCGAGTGCTGTATTCTACAGGGTGTTTCACTATGAAATTTGCGGGGAACTGAGGTTAAAGGATAAGCTTGAGGAAGGATACAAGACATGTGCTAACTACATATGTAACTACTTGGTGCTGGGCTATAACAGTTTCATTCCGACTTACAGGTTTCTATTGAAGAGCGAGAGAGTATCCATGAAGGAGGCAGTCGGGGCTGCGCGAGGTTGCGGGATGAGGATGGTATGCTTGTATGTAGAGAGAATGCTGAAGAAATGCGCTAAAGGTTGGGATAGATTCCTGCATCCTTCCTCCTCTTCGTCATGGCAGCGATGATGGCGCTTCCGACGCCGCTGCCGTCTTCAGCGTGATGCGTGACGATATTCCTATAGCGAGAATATCTTCAGCTCTGCAGGAACAAGAACGAGAAGTCAACTTACCGTCCCTTGTCTCCAAAGATATCCACCAATCCTTCATGCACTCTATCAGCAAAACCGGGATATTTCTACCATATCCTGTTAGAGCATAAATTCTCGTTATGAAATCCAACTCACGTTATACAAGGACCCATCGGCCCCAACCAGGCACCCTTCCTCCAAATACCCCATCTTGGACACGATTGCAGCGATACCGCACGCACTAAGACGGGCTGCTCGCCGCCCGATCAGTTTTGCGAGCGCGCGGAAGAACTGGCGCTCAGCGAGCGTCGTCTCTACCGCGAAGAAATGCGAGAAGATGCCAATGATCATTAAGAGTTCCTCTGTCGGGTCGCTGCGAAAAGGAGGTAAGCTAGAACCTGGCAAAAGTGACGATCAAGAACTTCGCAAACCTTTCCATTAGAGATAGGAAGGCAGTTTCGAAGACGTAGGGGCTCTCTAGCTTGTACGTGTTCTGACCCAGGAAAAGTACACCCTCGTCAATTAGCTCGCAGATAACGAGTCGTAGGATTTCTCCGAGGTATCTTCCCGAGATTAATTTCTAGATATCACAAAGAAAGTAGAGGTACGAGTGGAAGAAGACCAAAGGGGATTAAACACACCTCGAACGCCTGCTCGCCAGGCTTGTTCGATGTTTGGTCGACTATGATGTCATACTTCGTTCTCGGGAGATGTTCGTGTTCAAAGGAGTCGAAGGCTCCCTATCCAATCCAAGCCGCCAAATGACCCACGTAAGTTGGAAAAAGAGGCAACATCTATACAAGAGCTTACCCATTCGCAATTGATCGCCATATCACCTCCATCAATGCCCAATGGCTGGAGCTTTGGGATGTCTTTGACGTGCTCCATGTAAGCAGCGTTACACCCTGTCCCGAAAATAACAGCTATCTTCGTCTTGGGGTTCACATAATGCGAAGCGATGAGAGTGCCAGTGGTGTCGTTGATGAGGGCTTCGAGTCCCACGGGAACGTCCTACCAATAAATGGAGAATTAGGAAAGAACACTTCAAGCATTTGTGGCACACACATATTTTTCTAGGGACTGACGGAACATAGCAGCAACGTCATGCCCTTCAGTATTTGTTGCTCCGAAGCCCTTGGTCCATCGGATAAGGACACCGTGATCGATTCGGTCTTGACTTTATGTGCCAATGATTGAGCCTTCCAATACCCAATAATAGTAAACCAGGAAACATACCTGCAGGGATACGAAAACTGCGGGACGGCAGGGAAGATCAATTTTGTTTCTACAGCCTAGCTGCAATCACCTACGGTGAAGCCAAGCGGGATCTTCTCTCCTGCGGCGAGATGGAGGCCGCCGTGTTCTGTGAGACTAGTGTCGATGAAAGTCTTGAGACACTCTGCACAGAAGTCAAATAGCTTCTGCCCATCATCTTGCTTCTGTTCCTCGGTAAGGCGATATTTAGATTGGGTGATCTCGAACTTCCCGTCGCCTTGTACTGTGACAAGACAGACCCTCAGGTTGGTGCCGCCTGAGATAACGGTCCGGAGAGACAAGGTAAATTAGTGCATGGTGCATTCTTCTGAATTAAGGAGCTCACCTAGATCGACTGCTAGGAACTCGCCCTTCTCCTCGCCTGTTGGCCAACCGAATACGAAGGTAGGTATCATGGGCTGTAAGCGTCCGAATTTGTGAACACGAAATCCGAGGCTGGAGAAGAGCATACACGTACCACAATCTGACCGGGCTTGTCTAATCCCACCTCTAGCGTTTCCTTGAACGCCTCCACAATCATGCGCATCCGTTGTGGTGTAAGGGTGAATCTAACGTATTCCGTCGATTAGCTTGAACCCGCAGTCCCCTTCGTAGATCGGCCACACGTACGCGCTCTCATACTTCCTGAGATGATCGGCCATCGTCCTGGTGGACAAGAGGTGAAACATCCATCCGTGAGCTCAGAACGCCCCGAGGTGATCTGAAGTACGCACTTCTTGGTCGCATGAGGGAGATCTTCCTCATCATGCGTCCTCGTGTGAACGGCCAATGTCTGGCCGGTGGGGAGGGTGATGCTTCCGCTTCCACGGCGAGAGAGAACCATGGTCGTTGGTGGTGGCGGTAATGAAGATAGCAGAGTCGGTAGAGTCGGTTCTGGCCTTCGGTGCTGACCGCATTCCCTCCATATAGGACCGTGGGAACCCGATGTGATCACGGTTTTCCTCGCGAGCTCGTCGTCTCCTACGTCGCGCAGCCATGATTGGCCTCAAGAGTACCCTCAATGTATGCTTCTTTCCACACATAGTGATGCGCCGCACTTATTCTCCGCATCTCAGGTTATCGATAACTCGGGGGCGCTTCTTGTCGAATGTGTCAATGTCCTGAAAAACAAAGTCAACAACGGATGGGGGTCGGTTGGTGACGAAATCGTCGTCGTCGTTCAGAAAGCCCGCCCTGTCTCAGCTGCTGCGCAGGCATCTGTGAACGCTGTCAAGGTACGCAAGGGAGACGTCCGACGCGCTGTCATCGTCCGAACGCGCAAACCCGTACGAAGACCAGACGGCAGCTTCATTCGCTTCGATGAAAACGCTGCCGTGCTATTAAACAACAAGAGAGAGATGCTCGGTACACGTATTGGTGGTATCGTTAGTGGCGACCTGAGGTTGAAGGGCTGGGGGAAGATTGTCAGTTTGGCACCTAGAGTGAGTCGCATGCGCCCATGTCCCAAGCCGCGTCTAACGAAATGCTCCGATAGGTTGTATAATTCATTCTGCTATAATTCATTGCTATAATATTCTCTCCTATTCTGAACAGCACGCACGTTCCCTGAGAGTTGCAGGTCAAAGAGTGAACGCCACCCGTAATTGAGAACTACGAGGACAAAATGGCGTATGTGCCGTTGCCGGTATCTCGAAAACCCCGTACTCAAACCTATGTGGACGACATCTAGCGCCTATATTTTCGGACCTCCTGGGCAAAAGACCCAAGACAACATCCCTCTTTTTCCAAGTTCCTTGTTTTACCCACGGCACCCACATACAACCAGCACCAGAGCCATCCCACTGTCATCTCGTACATGGATTGCGATTCCGATGCTCCTTATGCGCAATAACCTTCAATGTAATTCCAAGTCAGGACCCGCCCGAGCATGGTTGGCAAGCTGTTGTCTCAAGTGCAACGACGTCACTATATCCAAGTATCGCGTCCTCAACTCTTTTGCTGCACCCTTGATGCCTGAAACGGAATACTCCTTATTTGAGCACCGAACGTCCTCCGATAAGTGTACCGTCCGGTATCTCAAGACACATACCACGTAACTGGTTTCATCTTCATCGCAGGCTTGGAACGTTGCGGCGAGTCATTCCTCATCTTGCCGTATACAGGCTTAGAAGTTGCAGAGGCTCGCATTCCGAAGTCAACAGTGGCGCATTCACGAAATAATTTCACATGTCAGGTATCTCATTGTATGGTGAAACTTGGTTTCAACCTACGAGAGCGCCTGAAACCCATTTGTCCTCGCTCAGAGTCTCTTTTGATCTCTTTTGGTCGCTCTTCAATGTTCTCTGAGTACGGACGTCGCGCTTGAGCATAGCCTCATGCCTTGTATGATGGGCTGACTTGCCCTAGTATCCATTCCTCTGATGACTCGCTTTCTTTTGTACGACGTCATAGATGTGCAATTCTAACATGACAACAGTGACAACACTATGATTAGCTTTCAACGCCCTAACCTGTGGGGAGGATGTATTGAGTCTATTCAATAGGCAAGCAGTTGCTTTCTCCTCCCAAACGAGTCAAAGTTTTGGCAACTCACGCGAAGCCCCTTGTTTCTACAACTTGTACATGCATTAAAATCAACGCCATTTGCACCAGAAAGCCGGGAACAGCATGATCGGGCGGCCAAATTAGGGAATATTCTCCACATTTGGATTGCCGGTTCCGAGATGCGACTCGAGGACCTCGATAACTCCAGGTTAAACACACTAGGCATGAGGAGCCATATAAAGGGCTGCTGTGTCGGAGATATACTAAACCTGCACACCCTCCATTAGGCTCCTTCAACCAGGATTCCTTTGCCTCATTCAGTCGGAACATGAACTTCACGTAGAATATTCCGAAGGTGGCATAACTGTGTCGAAGATAATCTACTGTTGGTCTGGAAGATGCGATGACTCGAGCTGATTCCTCTTCCCTCTTCATAAGCACGTGAAATTCCTAGTGAGCTAAGCTCACCGGCGATCCCGGAGTGATAGACGCCCGGTCCAGGGTGTCGACTCGCTCGATAGCCATGGGTATAAGACGATTGGCGGCGTTGTTGAAAAGATGGGTGGTCAGTCTTGTGGCGTTCCAAGGCTGTATCTTGGCATGTGCTGGAGGAATGCAATGCGGTACCATATGACGCTGATTGCGAGGTTTTGGTAGAACGTATAACCGACATCGTGAGGAAGCATTTCTTTCATTGCATGAGGAGTTCTAGGCCGCAGCTATTGTCTTCACTACGTACGCCTCCCCGCCACTCCGTCATACATTTTTTTGCGGGTGCAGTTCGGACCGCCGCTCGACACGGATCTTCCTTCAACGAAAGTATTGCCTCCAGGCTGGAGATACCGGACGGAGCACTTATCTCTTAAATTAATACTACGAGATAAGGCAAGAGTTGGGATGGAGGCGCGCGCATGATGCTTCGCATGAATGTGGACTTGGAAATTACGGACGGTCTCTCTCAATTCCGAATTGATTGTCTCCCTTGGCCGGGTCTCAAATCTAGAGACCAGTATGATTCAGGAGACGAGTCGAGGAACGTTTTCCATAGTTTTCTTTTTTCCAAGATAACATATTGATTCCACTAGAGTACGATGAGAACACGCCTCGTGTTGGGGTGCAGCAGCCGTTCTTTTTTGGAATGTGCCGGTGGCGGGCGGGAAGTCTATCTGAATACAGAGTGTTATGGGACAGTGGACATCTGCGGAGAACAGAATCGGTAGCAGAGAGGGTTTGAATCAGAAAGACTCGCAGCTCGGCGTGGGGCTCGTGTGAGCAATGTGGGTGCCGATGAATAACCCGTCGTACAGCCTTTATGACCATAAAGCCCATTGCTTCTATCACTGCGTCCTCTGTCGGTGGACGAATTTCGAACGTTCGAACGCATTACTCTGAACGAGGTGAGGAGAGGTCTCAACGCACGAGCGCCGAGCGATACAGCTGCGGCTGAAGTAAGCCGTCTTTACCCGTACGAGTCCACTTTCTGTGCGGGATGCGATGATTCAATGTATCCTGTCTTCGAGGCACCAGCGCAGTGCCTCAGTGATATGCATCTGTCCACGCCCAATCCAAGTTAAATATCACACAGAAATAGCACAGCTGCCCCGACATGCGGTCCGCTTAGCCAATAATCGGTCTGTCTAAGTATTCTTTCTACAAGCTTTCTCCCCTCCTTCTAAATGATGGCGCCCATCTAGTACGGGCGGGTGTTGAAAGAAGCATCAGGTGCTTGAGGGACAGACGCTAGAGCCTGGTAAGTATGTCTAGCATTAGGTCAGTAAAAGCACCGCATCGGAGGAATACATCCCTCGGACCCCGTTTTCTCAATCTGGTATACGGGAATCAAAGTCGGGGAACAGGACGGAACGCCGGTCGACCGAGAGATCTGTCACAAATGTGACCAGGGCCGGAGTTAGGCGCTAGTTGGGCGCTAACGATGTTAATTCACGGAAATATTGAAAATATCAAGATCGAACGCATAAATCGTCAATATCGGTCGCATTATGAAAGGACTAGGATTTTTTAGAGTCTTTTTTTTCTCATATAACTCGTTCTACTTCGGGTAGAGAAGTGAATGACGCAAGGTGGCAGCGATCGTGGAAGCGAATTTTCTGGGATACACAGAAGAAATGTTGGCTAGCTCTTGTAATTTTTGATATGTACTCGGCAATTCTTGAAAAAATTCATACGCAGGACGTTAGAAGACACCGAAAGCTTCTTCATACTAGCCATCATCGGCTGGCAGCAGCCGAAGATGGTCAAATCAAATCATCGGCTGTAGTCTTTTTTCTACGTTTACGTTCACTATAACCAGCCTTCAACATCTTTGTCCTCATTCATGCCACTGAAATATAAACGTTCAACCCTTACTGCAGTATGTACTATGTCTTCCAACTGTCTTTTCTTACCGTCAAAGTCTTGAGTCCTTTCTTTTTTTAACAATAGCCAGGACCAACGAACTTCCATCGGCTTGCTCTCAAACGACTTTCCATGACGCTACAATATATTCAATGGTCTTCATACAACTTTTCATCAAAGAAACTCTTTCAAATTCCACAGGAGTCTACAGGAGTCGTAATTTGTATGATTACTTCCTCTCTGGCTGCCTTGCATCATTCCTGACAATCTGGCACACACGTCCACGTACATTCGGAGGCCTTTCGATGTCTTTCGCTGTCAGGACTCGGGTCTGACGTCGGTTCTTAGAATTTCCAGTACTCGCCAAGATTATTGTCACGCCGCAGTTTGCTTTTGGTTGGCCGGAGGTCCGGATCCGCCGGCCGGGCGCATAAGTACCTGACATTGGGTGACTCGGCCGCAGCTCCGGGGCCGAGTGGATGCACATGTCACCGAAGGAAACGCGATGCGAGTCAAGGACGTCTTCCACTCTGAGCCTCAGATTCAGATGGTCATGGAGCCCCGGTTGGCCAGTTTCGCTTTGGTGCCAGGCTCCTTTACACCTTGGTGGTGCGTGGATTTAGCCACCACGGTGTCCTTACTGATTTCCTCCGCTTTGATGGAATCCCGCACAACGACATCATCAATTGGAGGAGGCTGAGAAGGGATGATGATTTCCGAGATTTCGGTGGCTTCCTCACGGCGCGGACGCCGCCTGAAAGTTTTTGGAGATATGCCTGATGGCGGGGGAATAGCGGGCGGCCCAATTTAGCTGTTCACGCCCACCGAGTTAGCGCAAAGAGAGAAAACACGTTGTTACAACGTTGGCTGCCATATGAAGTCGTGTGCGAGTGGATCAGTAGGCTGCGTTTCCTCGGCATCCTGTTATTCAGCTCGTATTGGTGCCGTCACGTTTTATCATTGCCAATCCTCTCAAGTTGAACGTGCGCACTGCGCCAGGCGTGAGCCTCTGTGCGATTGTTGTGCTCCAAGGATTTCAAGGTATCGAGGGAAAGCTGAGCATGTTTTAATTAGACGCTCCAGCGCTTAATTGCTGTGCGTGCGCGAATTGGGCAGGCACGGGGTTCGGAAGGAAAGCGGATTAGGCTGTCAGGGTCCCCAACTATCCTCGAGGCAACTCTGATATAAAGGCCCCACGCGATGGCGGGGAGGTGCGTTCTACCTTACCTACCACCTCATATCTACTACCACACTACTGTTTATTACTGCTTATTATAGCTTGATCTCTACTACAACACCCGCCGATAGTGCGACACACCTCCTTGCTTTCAACCTACATGAAAGCAGATCAAACCAAGAAGACCCAGGGAAATCCAAGAGGCAAAGGCACATACAATACCGCTTGTGACGTCTGCGCCCGCAAGTGAGCGGTGGTCGTCGTGGTCATCGTCGCTTATCATATCTAATCATCGTTTCACGCAGGAAAACCAAGTGTGATGGCAACAAACCCGTCTGCCAGCCATGTCGTCTTCAAGGGCGCGTATCCGAGGTTCGTCCCTTCTTTCCTGTCAACCACCACCATGTCCTCATTACAACCCCCAACAGTGCGCATGGACGAAGAACCCTGTGAGGAAGCCGCGCACCGAACAGCACTTCGAGGCCATGTACAAGCGTACCGAGAACCTCCGCAAGCTTGTCCTCGAATACCGTAGATATACCGACTACCTAGAGTCGCTCATGGATCAATGCCATGGCGATCAACACCCCCATCGCAGCACCGACTTCCGCTCTTCCCGTCCAGTCGACATCGATAACGTCGTAGGCTCCGAGCCCGACTCCCTGGACGATGATTTCGACATCCCAATAGGCAACGAGAACGATGGGCATTCCGAGTTTACGAATGACCCGACGAAGGAGATCTGTTTGCCCACTCAGAGCTTGAAGGTGCGTTCAGGTGCTGATCATCTATCTTATCTTCCCTGACGAGTCATCACCCTAAAGATCGAGGAAGGAGGCCAGGTTATCCACCATTATGGCAACCCCTCCCCTTTCCGATTCAACCCGAGCGAGCGAACAACACTACCCTCTCGATTCCCTGCCCTCGCCGAGAATCCCGACGCGACCTATGTGCTTCTCGTCGATGGCGCCAGCGACGCCCATTACAATCCCGACTTCGACTGGTCGCGGCACCTTCCATCCGCCGTTCCACTCGACCGCCAGTCGCACGACAGGGCGCTGGACTTGTTATTCAAGTTCTTCACCTCGTGGTGCCACCGTATTGTCCCACAGCTCTTCCTGAGGGACATGTACCGCGCGCTCAGTGCTCCTCGTGGAGAGCCCTCCCCCAAGACGCCTCACTACAGCCCAATGCTCCACAACGCTCTCGTCGCCCTCGCCCTCGCCTTCCTCGACGAGCCCCATTTCAGAGACCTCAAGGCCCGCCAGTACTTTGCGAACACCGCCAAGAGCTTCATTGAGGCCGAGTGTCAGAAGCCCAACTTGAGTGTGGTCCATGCCCTCTCAATCCTCGCCAGCTTCCACAGCTCCCAGGGAGATCAAACCCTGGGGTACATGTACTTCGGTGAGTATGATATGTTCCTAGGATGAACAGTTCTCTAAGTCGTCTTACATCACAGGTATGAGTGCACGTATGAGCCAGGCTTGTGAGTTTTCCTCCTTTCTCGTATTCTAGAACAATCAAGTTTATTTCTGAGTGCCATCAGTGGGTTTAAACGTTGACTGCGCGGACTGGGTGAAACTTGGGCTGATCGAAGAGCCTGACCGGCTCGATCGTAACTGGACCAGTTGGACGACCTTCACCCAGGTATGCCTAATCCTAGTAACCTCTTGCAAAATGGAGCTCAATTCGACATGTAGGACGTATGTTGGTCTCTCTACGTTGGACGCGACTTCTGTGTAATGGCCCCCGACTCCGACCTCGCTATGCCCATTGTCGATCCCGTCTATGACGAGATGCCCTGGGTTCATCCTCCATCTGGCATCCCTCCACAACCCAATTATCTTACAAAGAACTTCGAAGCGACATGCGAGCTACTACTGATCGCACGGCGTATCATGGACGTCGTGTAAGCTTGCCTGATTATTTTTGCTTTGAACACATAGAATGACAATACTACAGCAATGGTTTGCATAAAGCTCGCAGTCGGCCCTTTGTTATCGACGAGTTGATAAGTGATATCGAGTACGTTATCTTTTTCCTGCTCAATTCTCGATGCTCAAGATGATTCCAGCTTGAAACTCAACACTTGGAGAGGAGCTCTTGCCCCAGAGCTTGAGATAACAGTCAAATCTCGGCCGACTGCCACTCCACACAAGTTGATGCTCCATCTGGCGTACTGGTGGCTATTCATTCTTCTCCACCGCCCTTTCTTCCATCGGAAGAGCCGGCCGATTTACAGCACTGACAGAGAAATCGATCATGTGAAGGTATGCTTACACCACCCTTCCAATCTGACATGCGCTAACCCATCCTCAGCTCTGTCGTCGCGCGGCGGAGAACATAATGGAGCTCCTGACAACATGGCGCCATTTGTACACCCTTCGGTACTGTCCCATCACCCTCATCCAAACTGTGTTTTCCGCCGGCACGGTCTATGTCCTCTCGGCGATGCACGCCACCACGGGTGTCCGCGTCGCTCAGAAGGAGCTGCAGCACTCCATGAACCAGCAGAATGTTGTCATGCAGTACCTGCAGGAGATCGGCAAGTCATGGCAATGTGCGACCAATATTGCGGGTATCCTGAAGAGCCTCATGCACGAGCAGCTCAAACCCATGCTCGAACGGACGAAGGCGATTCAAGGTGGCCTCCAAGTGCCCGACATGGATGGCAATGATGAGGACAACGAAGAGCCCCGCGCTTCGCTTTCTCGCTCGTCATCGCTTACCAAGGCCATGAACCGCAACCGTTCTACGTTCCCCAAGGTCAACAAGCAACGCCGTCTCTCGTCTCACTCTCGGTCCCAATCTCTGTCCAACGCACCTTCCATCGTCTCCGGCACCCAGGTTTCTACGTCTCCGACTATTACTATTTCTCCAGTCCAGGAACGTAACGATTCGTCTGCTCATCTCCGTGCCACGTCTTCCTCGATTCTTCCTATCCCCTCGTCACCGTCCTTCCATGCGGGTTCTTCCTCAGCTCTTCCTATTCCTTCCTCTCCGTCGTCCTTGCGTGCGCTCTCTTCTTCGCCTTCCTCTACTGCTCCGATCGCGATCCAGATGCCCCACAAGCCTCCTTCCAACGCCTCCTTTTCATCCAGCCCTTCCAGTTTGGGTGTGGCGTCCAGCTTCTTGGCAGGAAGTCCCAGCCCAAGTTCATCGCCTGTATTCTCTCCTCCTAATTATCCTCCGCCTTCTCCTTCCGCCTCTTCTACGGCGTCCTTTGTACACCGCGGTTTCACAGGTTATCCCCAGCCCTTCCAGCATCCTGCCTCGTCATCCCCTATGGACGATTCAACATCCATGCTTCCAATTTTCTCTGGTAACGGCCACAGACACACTGGTTCAGGACATCTGTTTGAAGGCCAAGGTCAACTTCTCGGCCATGGTCTCAACCCCAGTCAAGGTTCAACATCGCCTAGCAGTCCCTCATTCTTAACCCTCACTCGATCTTCCGATCTCGCCGCAATGAAAGCCTCGTCCGGGCCGCTTTCACCCAGCAAGGAGCTTGCCGGGTTCATGGGTATGCTGGGCGGGCAGACCCTCCCCCAAGCCCCCTTCTTCGGTCCATTCAGCCTCGGAGACAGCGTTGCACCCATGACGGCCACGCCATTCGACAACTACTTGTCCGGCCCTGCTGGCTCGGACTTGTTTACGGGCGAATTCTTCGGGAATGGGTACATTTCAGCGGTTGACGGCGGGGTGGCGATGGTGGATAATATGGACATGTCCACGGATGACAGCACCCTCTCCTCATGGGATCAGTATCTCAACTCGCAGGAGCTGATATCCTAAACACCTCCGATTGATCGCTCAGCTTTCAAGCTCGAGTTCAACGCACCAGCGTCAGCGACGATCGGTTGTCTCGCGATTGGTTGTATGGTCGACGAACTAGGACTCTCCATCTCTTCCGCCCGCTTCCACCTATGGTACCCACAGATTTTGCTCCCTCAGTTGGTACACCGTGGTCCGATATGGTTATGTGCGGTTATTATTGGTACGGCACATCTTATCCGTTCATTCCGTTTGTAACGGCAGTGAGCAGTGCGCATCAGGTTCCTCTAGTGTAGTCATTATGCTGTGCAATATGATTTGGTGGACCAAGCCTGAACCTGCATTGGCAGTCCAAGAAAACCTCAAGAAAGTCGGGCTAGACCACCAATGATCCTTATCCCAAGAGCTGAAGTCCTGAAGATAAGGCAACATCAAAACATCCCTCAAATGGCCAAAAGGTGTGAAAATATCTGCAATATGTTGCTGTGCGGGCACTGCCTGGGAGTCGATAGACAGCTGACGTGCCATACCTAAGACCTGAACACCCACGAAGAAACCTTGTTTCCAAACCTCGAGAGGAGGCCCTTCTTTCCTTGGCCTTCATCCTCCAGCGTCTCCATCTGGTTTCTGCTGTGCAGATTGCGTGTGCTATCCAATCCGGGCTTCTTCTTTTTCCCTTGGTTTTGGGCCTGAGGGGAAGCAGCGGCGCTAGCGTTTGGCGTAATCGTCGCCTTTCCCGACGGCCCACCCGGCATGGCGTGCCCAGGAGGCTTCTGCGAGGATGGGCCTGGAACGAGTGTATCTTCCGATCCTGGAAACATCTTGGCGGCGGGCGTTGTGTGGTAAGGCTGTTGACCAGGAATTGCTGGAGTGGGTGGTCGTGAAGAAGACACGGAACCTGGCAGGTTAGGTCGTAGGGTCATTGATTGTTGTGCTTGTTGTTTTAGGAGAGAATTGTGCGGTGGTCCCTGTATCTGTCCTCGTGGAGAAATGGGTGCGGATGACGAAGGAGGAGCTAGGAGGGTGGAGGGATGGATGTCAGCTGGCACGCTCTCTGCTCCAGGTGGTGTCGACTGGGGCAGTAGCGACCCAGACGGCTGCTTCTTGCCCCGTTCCGAAAACTGCCCTCGCAGGTTGGCCTTTGATTGAGGCGATCGTCCGACATTGTTGTTGCCAAATTGCTTTTTGTGTATAATAGCATCAGTGGGCGCCGAACCGAAGTTGGCGGCTGTCGACGTCGTGGAGAAACTCGTTTGAGAGGAATATCCCTAAGGTTGGGTGTCGTGAGATATTATCAAGTCGGGCGTGAGCGCAAAGGCTTACTGTAGACGGCTGATCGTTGTGCACGTCGTGCAGAAGAAGTCTTCCAGAGAAATCTGATGATTTCATCAGGGACCTTGAGAGAAGGAGGAAATGCAGCTCATGCTTGCCTCTGACAACGACCCTCTCGGGATGTGGTGACCACGCGTGCTCAAGAAAGGGCCAGAGATTGAAATGGCCTTCTGGTATACCAGCTTGGCCGGTATGGGTTCGAACTTTATTGTCTTTTGCGTGGCGGCGATTCACAATGACGTGCAATGCATTCGACTGGGAGATCACTTTTTTCATCACTACCCAAGGGAAAACTGGATAAATCTTTGGGCTTTCTTCATCGTTTGTTGGCATTGCGTCTACGATGGCATCAAAGCGGGCCTTAGAATTCGGGAACATCTCGTAGAGCTGCGGATTTTGCGCCAGTGACAGTGAAAAGCGTTGATCAGAGGTTGTGGCAGAGTGTTCAACGAGCCGACAGAGCATGATGTCGACACTGGCTTTTTCTTCAATTTTGTCTATTAGCAAGCTCGTATATTAGCTCAACTGTCGGACAAGTCAGGAACTCACACTCCTCGGCCACGGAATACGGACCCACGTTCTGCCCGTCGTCCCATTTTACCATTTTTTCATGCCATATAACGACCCTGAATGTTATCTTGGGAATACTAGAGAAAATGTGGGTCTTATTTGACTCGTTAAGTTCATCCGGAAACCCATAGGTTCAAGATATCACCTTCTTCAGCGCCATCATGATTTCTTGAAGACGCTGCGCCGCATAGGTGTCCTCAACCGACGCTTTTCCATATTCCAATTCTATTGTTCGGTGATCCTTAGACCATCTGAAAAATTACAGGCTGCTGGGATGGACGATCGACCCGAACGCACCGAGCTTGCACTGTTGGGTAGGCCTCGCAAAAACCTAGCACCAATTTCATGGCTGTATCGAATTTTTCGGTCACGGTTTTGTCTTCTGTTTTTCCGACAGCCGAATTAGTTGACGCTTCGATGCTGATCTCGATGGCGTTGACAATGCTAAAGAGAACGCAAGGAGAGTTGTAAAAATCGGCCAAAAACGAGGAGTAGCTGCTCACTCTCTCAGGACCTTCTCCTCAGCACTACTTGGAGGAGCAGCCCCAGGGGACGTGTAGTGAAGCTGTATCCTCCGATAAATAGCCATGAGAGTGACACTTTTGAGAAAGTAAGGCCGGCCAGTTCGAGTCAATTTCTTTGGGCCTGCGTGAAATCCTAGAAATTCTGTTACGCCCATTGTTGTGTTCGTCGGTTCGTCTTTGAAGCTCCAAAAGAAGAGAATGGGAAGGAGGGAAGACGCACAGGCCACCGGCGCTTGATTTAAACAACCTTTAATGGGATAACTGCAGTAATCGATTGCTTGCCGGGTATTTGTGTGTTAACATGAACCTTGTCGAACGGCATGAGGGAACAACGCCTCATGCACGTGTGGCTTCAGATGCATCTAAAAATGACTGATGAGTATTTCGACCATGACAGCGATGAGAATTGGGGAAATGTTGGTTGCAGCTTGAAGCTCGAAGAGCGATTGGATTGTCCGACTCGGAGAAGTGTTCCAACCTGAGCTGCCAGGAGACGCGTTCGATGTTGTTTGAGATGAACTACATCAGAAACATGATGCCATTTGCTGTCGAGTTTTGTGTCCGAGTTCATGTTTTCGAATCGGAGGGGTTGCAAGAAGGAATGAATTTGGCCGGTACCTGTCCCATAACGGCCGTGAGAACCGCAGAGCGTATCAGATAAGATGACGCCAAGTGTCTTTTATCAAAGCTCCTATCCCCGAAATAGCACTCATCCTACCACTTTCGACACGCATTGGAAACCCCTCGAGGTCACCTCTACTCATGGCGTCAGTATGCCAACATAGAATGCCAATTCTGGTAGGTTAGTATGTATGACTTCTGGCAATTTATCTGTCATGCCCTTTCTTTCAGAACTATGGGCAAATTACACGGCCGCTCCGAAGGTTTGATCAGCAGATAGGATACCCTGTTGATTTTTCTGGTAAAGAGTTCCTTCAATTCTAGGAACAGAGCGGAGTCTCTCGCCGTGGTTTACGTGCGCAAAATGCCTTCTGCGTCGCAATACCCAACCTCTTCTATCAATCAGAGCTCTGGTCTTCGAGTAGGACACCCTGTGATGGTCACGTTCCTCGATGACCTCACCTGTCTCACCTCGCCCTTGTTCCCGTACCTACATAGTCTACGCCCCTTCGTTTGTCCTCGCTAGTCGAAGCAACGCACCTCTTGTCTCCTCCATCCACGTCCACGGCAGCCGAGTCTTGACCGTGACACACCCTTACCTTCTTAGATGGAAAATCGTCAAGCAATTCCTTCTATTTTGAGTGTTTCTGTTCACGATAGACAGAAACTCTCTCAAGACTGGCTTGGCTCCTCAGGAGCTCATTGCCATCTTATACATTTCTCCACCTGCGCGGAAACTCGTTCTACATAGACATTCTACTATCTTGAGTTGAATTCCACAAGTACTCGACGATGAGACTTCTGCGTCTAATCCCCATTCTCGTCCTTTTCTGCACTGCGATGGCCATCTCCAATGCAATCTACTACGTCATTACAGCGAGATCTGCTTCGAGACACTTGTGACTCCCTAGCCCATGTGTGCAGGCGCTTATGGAGCGGAGTTTATATTTTCGGGATAATCCCGACATAGCCACCACTATCCTAGCCGCCCGGAACCGAGGCTCCGAACCCCTTTTCTTTGTTTGACTCCTACCATCATGAGCATTTTTCGTCCCCGATGGACAGCAGGAGGCCCATTTGTACGTATCGCTCTTTGAAGAAGTAGAAATATCTTTGATTGATAACGCAACTAGGATGATACCTCAAGTGTGCACCCTAATAATCAGCAAATGCGCGATCTTGCCAAGGTGGACGATGGCGTTCAAGGACATCATAGTCCCGAGACTTGGTTCTTCGCCGCCGAAAGACTCTCTAGCGCTCTTCCAACGTTCCCTTGGGCCAAGTTTCGTCTGGCTTACGTACACCTTCTCCTAGAGGATCTGGATGGTGCTATGGAGCTTTTTCAGGAGGCTCGCAAGTTGATCTCCAACGCGGATGCGACATTTGAGGAGTACTTTGCTTCATTGAAAGCTGCAGTTGAGGTGTGGATAGTCATTTTTTATTCTGTCAATCTGACAACACTTAGGAGGAGAATAGAAAAGCTGGTGATTCACAGTCAGATATCTTCTACAAAAGTTAATTTCCTCCCAGAACTTGCCTGGTCCCACCCAGAAGATGACGGCGTCATTGTGCAACATTGGCACCCTCCTCGAGACTTCGACGCCTTTCGGCACCAATTCCCATCACATACCAGCGAGCTTCTTCGGGAATGGCACTCGTACCAGCAGAAGCTCGGACCCGATATCGCCGCTCAGCGCTACGCTCGACTAGCTGCAGTCCAGTCAAGCGAGCTAGAGGACGTCTTCACCCTTGGAGGGGAATCTCTGAATCGCATTGTCAGAGCCGGCTTCTTCGGCCACGCGGTTGACCGAGTCCTTAAAGGACCACCTGGAGGAATAGAACACATTGTCCAAATCCTGAGGGACTTCAAGAGAGTATGTCTGACGTTAAATTTCACTCGTGATCTACCTCACGGCACGTCTAGTGTCTCAATTACTTCTCAGCAAGTGTGTTGCCTGCCGACGCCATCTCTCAAGATGACCTCCGTTCCATGCATCGGGAACTCATGAAGTCGTCTCGTATTGGCTTCGTTCATACCGTTCGTGCTATTCTCTGCTGGCGTCTCCTCAGACTTACGGTTGTAGGATGACGACAGTCCGATACCCTACCTCAACATGGTTGGGGACTACCGCCGACGTCTCGTCATCGCCGACATGAACCCTGAGGACGCCAACGAAGACGAGCCGCCGCGCATTGTTCAATTCGCTCGCCATCAAGAGATCGAATTACACATGCAGACCTTCCTGGAAATGATGCATGTATGTTCACTAATTTTTTACTACTTTTGTCAAAATTTCACCCTGTATTCTCAGGAACGACTTTCGAAATTTACCTTGGGGACTGGCGATCCAATAGCATTTGCTCTCGCCGCGTGGATCCATTATCACCTTGCCGTTATCCATCCCTTCACGGTAAGTTCGTTTGCTTTCTACAAACACGAGGCTATTTACAACATCTTGCTAGGATGGTAATGGACGTCTTGGCCGTATCGTTTCTTCCTTGCCGCTACTGAAGGCGGGTTTTCCTCCAATTAATATTCGCCGATGCATGAAACCTAAGTACTTGGAAGCTCTTCACAAGGCGAGTTTCCATAGTCCCATTCCTGAATGCCTTGAATTGAGTATGACCAAAGGCTGCTACTACTCAAGACCTCGGCTTCTTGACCGAACTTATAGCCAGTGAGATGCGAGAGTCAATCCGATATCTTTCCACGCTGCACCCTCCGTCTTCCGACGACTCTCAATGGCGACTAAACATCAACGACGGTGTCACTCGTATCGTCATATAAAAGCAATCCATATGATTCAGGAGGGACGAGGTTTCTACGCTACGGATGGAATGAGTGGGCGGATCACCGTCTAATTTTAGGCAACTGCTCCTCCAAGTCACCTTCAGTAGTAGTGGACATGGACGTAGTGTCGGGTAACTGAGGCGCTCCTCCAATCCTGGCGTTTCTTGTCCGTTCACCAGCAAATTTCAGACTAGCTGGATTAATCTGGAGCCGAGCGAGAAAGGCACACAATATCTCAGTTCCTAGGTCATAAAGTGCGGCCATGGATGCAACATGTACAGAATACAACATCCGCATGCTGAAAGAGGCGACAAAATAAAGTGGGAGATGACTGGGCGAAAGGTATCCGACGTTACTGGGAAGTTAGAACACCGTCAGACGAAATATCAAGTGAGTTAAAATCAGCGTACCTTGTTCCACAGCCTGAAGAGTGCTGAAAAGATGCCCTTCTTGCGCTTCTGGAATGTTGGCTTGCTCGTTGGTTGGCAGATTCTTTCCAACTCAATCACGATCTCTTCTATTTTCAATGGCTCCAATGCGAGAAGTGTCGATGGCTCGCCAAGCAGACTCTGCGGTGTTGTCAAATTGGCACATGCGAGCGCCCTCGCTCACTACTCTCTTCCAGATGCCTCGTCTCAGCTCGTCTTCTCGTTTTAGAGTAAGAGCGCGAGCATCTGGAGAATATCGATCTCGATCCCATTTCGTAGTTGTTAATAGAAGATGTCCCGCCGGCTCCGGAGACCGAATATAACTCATTAAACTAGAGGACGCTGAGAGTCTCGCCTGAGTAATATCGTGGAGGTATATGATGCCTCCAAACGATGCCGTTGAGGAGCATCTACCATGGGACGAAATCATCAGAGGGTGAAACTCAAGAGCCAGAGCTATACTCACAATTCCCGAAGCCGTTTGACGATCACTTTGAGGATTGCACTATCCGACGCGGAAATGTGATCAAGTCCGGGGGTATCCACAAGAACGAGCGACAGGTGAGGGTGTTGCGACGTTGATAATGGGTAGTGTTTGATCTCTAGACTAGTAGAGATTTGGCTCTCACTGACAAGCGCAACATTGTGTCCAAAGGCGGTGTTGATGAACTGAATGTCGAGGTCAGCAGGCAGTTTGCGTGGTATCTGAACTACAACGGCGTACGTGGCTCTTCCCTGCACCTGTGCATCCCATTAACCTGACAGGCGCCGATCGGTGTACGAGTCGCATTCGTCAGTCAGGGTTGTACCACGAAATGGCTTTGCCACTTACAAAACAACGATGGATTTGGGTGACTGAGGCGTCAGCATCTTAGGGAAACTATGTGAGCGATTCTTGCCGTCAAGTGGAAGATAGGTTAATCAAAAGCTCGTTAGGCCCGTGAACTTATCATAGTCGCCGTTCGTCCATGCTGCGTGAATAGATTGCTTGCCACGGTCGTGCCGATGGGCGCAACGCCAACTCGGTGCGAGCAGTCCGAAACTTTCCTGCTCAACACGTGTCTGCGTTGGCAAAGGAGGCCACAGGAGGCATGCCAATCACTGGTAATATCATGAATGCATTACTTACAACTTACACGAGCTGAACACGAGCATTCCATTTCGAAATATGGAATGTTGCAACGAGATCGCATTCTAGTTTTGTACGTGAGTCCAGGGCACGTACTCCCTTGTACACAGATTTATCGCCTCGACCTCGTGTCAGGATCTACAACAGACGACGAGGTTGGAGGATGTTCGGAAGGGATGGTACCACGCGGACGAGGGATGCTGGGCCAGCTGTATGTCTCTCCTCATCGATATCAAGATACGAAACCCAATGTTCGCATCTCAGAGGTATTGGAAAGGCTTTTTGTGCTTCAAACTTCGATTGATCGCTGCTCGGCACCGAGAACGACGGGGAAAAAAACTTGCAAGATGTTGCTATGTAGTCATCCGAGAAGAGACACCCCTAGTCGAGAAGATTGAACTAGGCTGAGCATATTGCTTTCAAGATTCCACAGGTCGCAATTACAGGTCTTAAAGCTTGCATCCTTATCTGAAGTCGAAAGGAATAAGCAAGTTGGTCTGTTGGCTTCAGAGAATTACAGAGTAACAAGGCCCCAGAAATAGAGAGGGGATTGGATAAATGAATGAATCCAAACGTCGATCGTCCACTCCGCATTAAAAAACGTAAATCTAGAGCTTAACGTACCAAAATCAACCGTCGACCCCTTACTCTGTTGTCGATGTTGAGGGTATCTCGATGACGGAATCGCCTGGCCGAACGTCTTGCTCTCCTGGAACACGTGTGTTACCAGATGAATGAGTCTCGTTAGACTCAAAGCTGGGTGTCGGTGCGAACAAGACGCTAAACGCTTCAGAGGTCGCGCAGAAGTTGTCCCACTTGTATTGGGGATGATTCAGCGCGAGGGAGCGGGATAATTCCGCTGCCGGTTCAAAGCGCCTGCGGTACTCCCGAAGCACAAGGATCAGCTCAGCAAGGGGCTCGGTCACGTTGTCGGTGCGAAAGAGTAGGGCATGGGAAAATATGAACGCCGTATAAAACACGTAGTCGGTGGTGTCCGATTGCGGCGAAGTACTGTTGAGGAAGTTGCGGAGATAGATGGTGATGAAATCCAGGAGTGGGTCGCACGGGGAAGCATCACCTTCCCGAGCAATGACTGTTGTGGCCCAGAAAATGAATTGACGTGCGTACGTGTTGGTGTGCATGGTCCTGCTGAGCAAATTGTCGCGAATGGGGTGAAGTATCGTGGCAGTATGAAAGAAGGCGCAGAGAGTGGTAAGGACCGGTTTTTGTACTTTAAAAAGATGTTATAATTATCGGGATACAACGTGAAGGAAGTGAGTCTCACCTAAATAGCCATTAACAATGCCCATGTCCAATTGTCGACTAATCCACTGAACTGGGAGACTATGTGGCACTACCACCCCCGTAGAATCGTATCGCCGAGGTTCCGGTTGACCATATATCCATTCTGTCAGGCGGATGCATATCTCAACTACTTGTGGAATCATACTCCGAGGGATATTGTCGAAAGAGTCGCCACGTGAGTAGAGCATCAGGAGGGTCTGGTCGTGGAGTACCTCCATACTGAGAAGTTGTATGCCTGATGGTAACCCAAATGTTAGAGGCTGAGACTGAGCCAGCCGGTACAGGAGAGTGGGGTATGGACTGCCTTCCATAGTATTCAATGCCATTATTTGCTCAAAACAGTGGTCCACTGTACTTCGTTCTCTTTGTGCTTCGGGGGACATGCTCCTTTTGGAATCCAGTAGTCCCTGTACGGCATCGTAGAGAGGGATAGGCCGCTCCTTCATCCTTGCAACAGGCGCATTGGAGTCAGGGCCATCCTGCACATAGTCGAGGTCTCGTTGGAAGAGCCAGGCTATTCCATGTTCGAGCCATGTGTCGCCCTTCTTCTTGCGAAAAATGAAAGCAGTTGCACGGGGCATATTCTGCCACCAGCCTTTCCGATTTGTCGCTGATGTTATAGTGCAAGCATCCATTCTCCTATATGCTTCTGGCGGGGCCGAGCCTGTCTGCATGCCGCAATCCAGAATGAAAGCCACGAGCTGGTGGAACGCCCATGACTGCGGTGATTTGTACGGGCATGGAGCGCGAGGTTGATCACTGGTCTGCCATCGGGGTAGAAAGAGCGAGAGGTTTTGCAGTGTAGGAAGCGCAGTTGTGATCAGCAAGAAGAGCAGTGTCAATCCTGTGGCGATAGAGACCCAAATAGCAACGGTGGCGTTCAAGCTCCAAAGGAGGTCCACGACCCCGCAAAGGAAAAGGACGAGGCCGATTTGGAGAAGAAGTGGGAGGATGGTGAATATATGTGGGAAATACCACCTATCGAGGGCTTCAATGTGCATGTTGTGGAGGGCGAATGCGATTTGGGGTTCGAGGTCTTTCCGTGGACGCTGGTGTTCCCTTAGCCATTGGAGAGAGACAATGCCAATAAGAACAGTGGCAAGGCTGAAGACAAGGCTGAGAAACCAAAGGGTGTTGATGCGGACGTTTGACGGCGTTGGCGAGAAATCGGAGGATGGAATTGTTACAACCTGTGGCGCAGGTCCGAGGTGACCAATGATATATAATCGAAATGCTTCGTTTGGGTCTTCTTCGAGGGTTTTGTATGCATCGATTATGAAAGCCGTTACAACGGCTGAGAAAAGACCTGCCTATTTCTCAAATGAGTGCGAAAGGTCCTTGAAAAAAAAACTTAAACTCACAAAAATAAGTAGATTCTGAACTTCTTCCTTCCATGCGTGGCAGCGGGCAGCGTCCTTTTCGAGTAATGGTGCGAGCAATGTTGTCCATGGATCCTTTTCCTCTGAAGCCAGGGGACACTTGTAGGGCTTCTCGTTGCACTTCCACTCGACAAACTAGTAAGATCAAGGGATGAACAAACGGTCAGGCGTGTTGAGCTCCGGATAGACACTAACCTCTGCAGTCTTCTGACGTTCATGGGTTTGTGACGAGGATGAGGACATAGAGATCGAAGGGTGATTATGTGATGCTTTGTCGGGTTGAAATCGAGGAGAGATAGGATGTCTGGCCTGCTAGAAAAGCATAAAATTATACCCAGGATGGGTGCCAGGCAGTGTTGAGAACATGCTCATTCTACATGTTTTCGTTCCTATATGTTTTTCGTTGAAGAAGACGAGCAAGTGACTTGCAATACGGGCGCCTAAACCCTGAGGTCTGCCCGATCTTGTATGAATTAATGGGCGTGAATGGGTTTGGGACGCAAACCACGCACCAAAGAGTGACGGATCATCTTTCCCCTGGGCCCACGACTCCCGTTTAATCCCGTGTCTCTCGTATCGCCACTGCTGGCTACCCAATCGTTGAAAAAACACACCCTCTTGCAGGATGACCTTGCCTCAAATTCAATTCGCGGCTGCAACGAGATACACCGCATGATGTACGCCTGGACGATCAATGGGATCGTGGTGAATTTTAGGGATGTGCAGGTATGCAAAGCTTGGGGAAAGCGATTGGATAGGGTTGAACTAGTCTCTCTAGACAGACCTAATAGTTCCACAATGATAGTCGATGTGTCACTGATATAAGGTCTGTTTCTATTTGCGAGCCTTTTGGTGATGGGGTCGATTCGGCCTTCTTCGGACCAAATCAACGATCTGTTGAGCGTCACGTGCATCGCGACGCGGTCGCATTCCATTTTCGGATAGGGGCAAATTGTCTAAGACGGCCGCTCCCTCATACCTCACAGGCCAAACGATCTTTCAATAGAATTACGATGGTCAATTTTATACCTCGGAGAGGCGACAACGCCAGTACATCTGGGTTTGTCGGTGAATTTTCGATTTCTATGCCCACCAATCCACCAGCAACCCCAACGCCTTTCCAACTGCCAACGCAAAACCAGTCGACACGAAAACCCACTCGAAGCAATTTGGATAAGGTCGTGTTTCCATCTTAGACACCATAACCAGTGTTGTTGCGGACATTGCCCAAGTTTCTAATCGCCCTTGGAAAGAGTCGCCGTGAATCCAACAAACAATCTATGTTTCGCGAGACGAAGGCGGAGGGCGGAGATTCAACAGCAAGCCTCGCAAAAATTCTTCCCCCACGGAACGAGAAGATGGGGACGATTGACCATAGATGTTGCCGAATCTCTTGAAAGAGGTTGCATCCTTCTCGCGACGCAGCCAGCAAAGATTCGGCCGTCACTGACACGGTTCTGAATCCAAACGTAGTGACTTCGCGAGCCTGTATGGTGTTAGTTGTGACAGGCGCTCTCGAGAAAGCAACAACGTACATGGGCATTCCCAAGCTCAATCAACGATGTCACCACAAGTGCGAAACTGGTCTCTCTCGGGCGGCCTTGGTATCTCGAGTCGCAGATTTCGTGGCAGGTGACGGAGGACGAGGATGGGAGCAAAGGAAGCGGTCCTTTTGCCCTGGCTCCTCGAGGCGATGAAAATGGTCGGGATGCCTTGCAATGTGTTCCCCCAGCACTGAAGCTGAGCCGGTCGGGGTCCGTTTGGCCACAGAGGCACGAGTTGCTCGATCATTTCGCAAGTGTACACCCGTCCTCTAAGAGACGTCACGAGAAAGGAGGATCTCGACTGCAAGGTGGTGGATATGGCATAAACAAGGTAGTAAAGTACAGATGCGTAACCAACGACGCGTCTCGCGATGCGTTCACGTGCTCTCTTTCCCAGCTTACGGCCGACGGTTGAACATCCCTTTTTGGACGAATCGACCCCTCCACCCAAGGCCCGGCAAATAGAACAAGCCTAGAGTTGAACACAGCCACTTCATGTTCTCATTATGCAATTTATGGCATATTTCACCAGCATACATTTCACAGAAAAAATCTCACAGACCGGACATAGAAAGCCAAAATTCGTAATATATAACTATATAAAACAGGATCTCCCCAGCCGTTGCGAAGCTATCCTCATGCCGGCTGGTGGCAGAATATATTCCGGACGCGTCTCCACACCGTCGGCCGCTTGTGCCTCTTGTGCCTCAACTCCTTGCTAGCCTCGGCCGCTTTTTGACTACTCTGCGTGCGCGCTTGACTAGCCGTCTGAGGTTTCGCAGAATTGTCGATGTGGTTAAGGAAATCCTCAAGGATTTCCCAAGGATCATGGACATCCACGCCTCTGTCCAGTACCTTAGAACCCCCCTCGATGAGATTCTTCCAATGCATCGACTCGAGCTCTTGTTGGTGACTGCATGCATCAGGATCTTTATTCCATTTAGTCGTTGCAAGGAGGATCCTGGCGTAAATCGGTTGGACTTTTTTACTGAAATGTTTCCGACCAAGAAATGATATGAGGTCGAGGATTTGAGGTCGATTTGATGAGACGTCCTGGAGGTATGCGATACCTCCGTGGTTGATAGTGTCACCAAAGCTGGGAATGGGCGGATTAAGCAAATAAAATGACACTATACTTAGCAATCCTAGACGCGCTTACTTATCCTTCAGCCATGTGGAAATCTGCAGGAGGATCTCCTGGTCGCATTTGTCCGCCTGGTTGAAGCTTGGTGTATCCACCACAATCCAGCACACACCATTTCGATTTATCCGTACGGAGTTCAATTCGGTTGTGCAAGCAGCCTGCCCGTGCCCTACTGGCATCTGCGGGCTGTTGGGGTCGAGTAGGCGATTAATGAACTACCAAAGCAAAGGTGTTAGTACTAACCCTCTCGATCGAGTAAAATGCGAACGAACCGTGCTTTTCCCCGCACCCACTTCGCCTGTCACACTGAGCCACAGTCAGAAATATATGGATGGAGAGACATGCGATTCGAGCGATTCGAAACCTACAGGATGACGATTTCGCTAGGCTTCATGGTGTCTTTATTCTGCTCTTTTATCTTCGCAGCGATGCCCGCAAGGTTTAGGTTATCAGGCGCAAGATTGCAGTTGTATGGCCTATACTTTGAGAGGTCTCTCATGGGGCTGCTTTGGCGCGTTTTTTGGCTGGTGTATCGCAATCAAATTAGAAAGATTGTGGGCAGGCTGTGGGCCGTAATGTCAAACGTTAAGCCATGGCGGTGCCACGTATAACTTACTGAAACGTTGGATGCCTTGCGGTGTGCTAGCTGCGTGTGGAAACAGTGTATCGACGGTACAAGGCGAGTGCTCTGCGTGCCCTTCGACACTGCTCGCCGCTGGAGCTTCAGGGGGGATCGCCGCCCATCTCACTAGTTTTCTTGCGCGACTATTAAGTATGTACAGTTACAGTGGCACGGAGCCACTAGTACTGTTGAGGACACAGCAGTTCCAACGGTAGACTAGGTACAACGCTGTGTGGCTGAGAGGCTGTATTAGCATACAATTAGACATGACAAGCGGGAACACAAGAGCGCCGCACCTCTGGAACACAGTGGGCTCAGGCAGGGCAAAAGTTTCTAGAAGATGTTCACGTGGGCATCGCTGGCTTCAGTGTCGGACGTATTATGGAAAGAAAGAGGGTCAGAGCAGCGGCAAATAGCCCCACGACTTAGCAGTTCGACATCTGACATCGGTGTCGCAGTCGGCGACTCGGGGGTTGGCCAGTGACAGAACGCGTGCGAAGAAGTTATATGTACCACGTGACTAACATCCCTTTCGCGTGATGGCCGCACTGCGCAGGACGGTCTACTCATCTTTTCCATGGTAGTACGGTACGCAAGTGACGGAACTCGCTCAGGGTCTTTGTCCTGCGAGACACTCCGAGCAAGTGAGCGTCCATTGAATCTTTATTTAATCAAACTTTCTAACGCCTCATCTCCAAGAAATTGCCCCCCGGCGACCTCTACCATTATATTGTTTTTCAGATATCTAGTGACTGCAGCACTCTGCAGCGGCAAGTTTTACTATTTGGCTTTCAAGATGAATCCAGCCCTCTCCGCGCGGCAAATCGACAAGCTCATCGCAACCAGCATCATTACTGTAAATTAAGGATGCAGAGCGGTCTTTCTAGTAGTATTCAAGGTGGGCTTACCTTGCGCCAGAAGCCAAAGAGTTTCGCGAAGATACCCTTTTTCTTCGCTGGCGGTTTCGCGGTTCCCCTGATTGCATGACCACTAAGCCTATTCAGCTCTTGCTCAAACATGTGCAGTTCCAGCGGCTTCAACCTTAGGAGGTTGTTTATGACCTCCCAAGCTGAATCCCGTGTATTCCGAAACTGGCATATTCTGGCGCCTCCTGCCAGCACCCTTCTCCACACATTTTCTCTCAGCTCGTTCTCTCGCGCCGTATAGCTCTCTGTCCCTGTCGAATCTCTGTCCCATTTCACGGTTGTCAGTAGAAGATGCTTCGCGGGTTCTGGGGACTTCAAATAGTCCATCGGCCAGTGCTTTGCAACCCTATCTTGTGTTATGTCATGAAGATAAACGACACCGCCGAATGACACGTCCAAGCTGCACCTGTTATGACAGATGATATACTCTAGGAAAATGACGCGGAGACTGTTACTCACGAAGTATACAACCATTCCGCGATCAGCTTCAAGATATCACTATCCGACAGGTAAATGTGATCAAAACCAGGTGTATCGACGAGAACAAGGTCGGAGGGACCTGAGCGCTTGTTGAAATTTCGGACAACAAAAGAGTTGATTTCGGGATCCATCGATGTCTGGTTATCGTTGACAGTCGCAAGAACTCTACCAGCAGCAACGTTGATGAACTAAATGAGAGGTATTACAGCCTGGGCCGGATAGAGGGGGGAAAAAATAGCGTACGTGGCTCTTCCCCGCCCCCGTCTGACCCATCAACCTTTTAGGCGCTCATCAATGAAAGTCGATCAGAGAACCACCTCTTGACTCACAGAATCAGTGTTCCAGTATCTCTAGTGATGAATGGTTCTTGAATTCGAGGCTTTTCAGGCATAGTATCCTCGCGGGTGGTGTCTAAGTGAGTGGCTGAATTTTGCTCTTCTCCTGATGTGGTCCTAAGGTCTCATGAACCGGCATGACACATGCTCATCGTGAGGTCATTAAGATGGGAAGCAATGACGCCTATGTCGGTTAATTTCGGCTTACTTTTCCCAGGACGACTGAGGTGTGTTTGCGGTTCGGGTTCAGCGTGCCAACATCGCTTTGATATGGCGGATATCGGCGTTCGGAACAATCGTGATTGCACAAAAACGCATGCCACGTTGTAGGCACGTGGGCACTGGGTGGTGTATCGATACATTTCAATGGCGGTGCTAGCTCAGTTCCAGATTTGCTGGAAATTTTCCAAGAAGTGACAATCTTCCAGCACAGGGGTTGTTACATAGCGGCGTGCAGCCGCGATAGGTTCACCTCGTGGAACGTTTGTGAAGGTACGAGCTCTGGGCAAGAGTATTTCTCAGGAAATTTGATAGATTCCTTGCGCATGCCAACTCTTGGGCACTTAAGGGCGAGCCGGAGTCATGTCTGAAATTGGGGACGTGAACACAAAAGGAAGTATCAGAACTAAAATTGGTAACTAGCACGCTTCGAACGATGGCCGCCTGCCTGTCTCCACCTATTTCAACCATCGGCGACTAAAAATCTCCATAATTCGTGCCAGATGAAATATACCCCCTGCGGTCGCTTCCTCTTTGCTCCCCTTCTGACCGGAGCGAGCTTTCCGCAGATCAGCCAACTCCTTCTCAATGTCGAGTTTGGATTCGTTCTCCAGGGTCCGGAGGAAGCTCTCGATAATCCTTTGAGAGTCTTCTCTGCTACGAATTCGAAACACTTGCGAGCCTGCAGAGATTAACCGCCGCCAGTGTTGCGATACGAGCTCTTCCTGATGAGCGCTGCCTGTGGCAGCATCGATTTTGTCCCACTTGGTGGTCGCAAGCGCAACTCTTCGACAGAGCATTTGCTGAACTTGGGAAAATGACTGACGGAGAATAAAAAGGGCATTCGTCATCCCGGAATTTCGATCACTTGAGATGTCGTGGAGATAGATGACACCTCCACGGGCAATGCCTTCGGGAAAACTTGGAATGGGACGGTCAAAACCGGGAACGCAACTTTGACGAATGACATACGACTTATGAAGCCAGGTAGAAATTTGCTTCAACACCTCTGAGTCTGGTTTTCCGTCTTGGTCAAAGCCGGGCGTGTCCACAACGATCAAACGGTAGTCTTTGTGAGGCTGAGGGATTATGGCGTATTCCACTTCCTTCGTGCAGCTAGCTGTGGTGTCTCCAACGCGCATACGATGGTTTGAGAGAAGAGCATTGATAAACTAATAGTAGAGTGTAAGTGCCTTTTCCGGCCCCACCGAGTGTGCGATACATACCGTGCTCCGTCCTGCCCCAGTCAAACCCGTCATGCTATGCTCAATAGTTAACAGAATACCATGCAAATAAGACGAGGGAATACAGGATAACGATGTCGGACTTGAGAAATATGTCGCCCATTTTCGCGTGTCTATGAGCGGGACTATTGGTGTTTAGATGAAATACATCAGCCACCGTGGAGGGATTTATATTTGAACAGGGATCTATTTCACCGTCGAGTTGTTTCTTGCAGGGATACAGATGTTTTACGATGATCGATGCTCCAGGGTGGGACCGTGATTAGGAGCCTCCTATCCTGGACTGTGTTGGGAGACGTCGCTTGGGCAGGTCCCTTCATGCTGCCTGACCTAAACCTGTATTAAGAACTAAATTTCCCCTATGTGCACGGCTTGAAACGCACAAAAAGATTGGCGGGTGTTATTATCGATGGAATGTATGGCAGCGTGCAACTTGCAACGCGCTAAAGGTCAGGCTGTTAGACGCGTCTTCAAACTTTATCTCATACCACGTGTATGCGGCATGCACTTAGCCAGCTTACCGGAATCCACGAAGGAAGATCACGCTTTGAGCCTGCGTGTTCGAAAACCGGCCTTTAAGGTAGCGCTGGTAATAATAGTTTCAGAGGTTACCCAGCCTACTCCTTGTTTCTAACTATCAGTACGCACCTCAACGAACTGTCAAATGAGCCGAAACAACATTCCTCGAGAAGCTATCCTAGAAAACGGAAAGGAGACAGACATCGTAATTCCGTGCGTTGTTTCCCGCTGAAGTGAAATTGTCTCCTTACCGAGACTTCTGTCTTCAAGAATCATGGGCGCTACTGGCGCTGGCAAGAGCACCGTAAGCCAATGTCCGTCGCATATGGTCTCACTCATTGAAAGCGTTCAAGTTCATCAACCATCTTCTTGGCGAAAATCGTCTGCAGGTTGGCCATAAGCTGTCGTCGTGCACAGTGGACCTTTGCCCGGTTATATATGAGCATCGGTTGAACATTCCGAGTCTCCGAGGCCGCCGAGTGGTCGTAGTCGATACGCCAGGATTCGACGATACTTACGTAGGAGACGTCGAGATCCTGACACGCATTGCGAGATGGTTGGAACTTTCGTGAGTAGTTAATTTCACAATGCCCATCCTCAGTCGTGACCTTTGACCTAAGTTATCGCAAGCAAATGGTGCTCGGAGGGGTGTTATACCTGCACGATGTATCCCAAGACCGCTTCTCCGGAACTGCACGCAGAAATCTCGAGATGTTCAACCACCTTTGTGGAGACGCTGCACTTGATAAGGTTATCCTGGCGACCACGAAAGGCGGGAGACTTGCTCCCGACAACGTGAGGAGACGAGAGGAAGAATTGAAGAGTGTCCACTGGAAATCCATGATTAACAAAGGTTCCGAAGTCCGCCCATTCCTCGGCACCACGAAAAGCGCGCAAGATATTGTCAACATCTTTCTGGAACGCGCAATCCAGAGACAACGAGAACAGATTATGAAGCTCCACATTCAGATCCAGGCAGAGTTGGTCGACGACTGCAAGTTCATCCCACAGACAGAAGCCGGAAAACAGCTGCGCTACACCCTCCAGGAAGTCCTCGCTCTGCAAAAGCAGATGATATCATTGGAGTCAGACCTCGCCCAAGGAGGCGATCCAGAGGCCGAAGCGAAGCTACGCGAGGCAGAGGAGAAGATGAGGAAAATGGAAGATCAGATCAAAGCTCTGAAGGTGTCCCTTTCCAAGAGAATCGGCAGAAAGATCAAAAAACTGGTAAGAGGTCCTCCAAGCTCGAGGCATAGCGGGCTGACAAACAACGTCCTTTAGTTGGGAATTTGACAACGTCGCAGTCAGCCGCCGAAATGCAGGCAAGAGAGCGAGAGAGACGTCCATGCAGCTTGTTTTAATCTGTATTTATCATTGAATTTTCGTGGAATGCGATAAAGGAGTGATGAACATTAGTCTGGGCGCTCTGACATAGGAAGAAGAGATCTTACACAACTCAAGTCGCCACCGTGCGACTCCATGCTCAGAGCTCTGAAGTGCCACGGGGTAACGAGCATTGACGAGGGTGGGGCAATAGGCGACGTTCAGTTTTCGAATCGAAGTTGGTCCAGCTATCGACGCAGGTGCTGGTGCAGCTTTCCACTACCACTACGAGGTGTCAATTAACGGCGAAACCAATCTAGACGCATTGCGTGCACATACCGGCCCAGCTCCTGGAGGTTACAGGACAATATATTTTCGTCGCTGACGTACTGTCTCTCCTTAGAGAGGGCCTTCTGTTTTCCGTGGAGTATAGAATAGGCCGAAGATACGACCCGAAGAGGCAGCTTGTAGCAGATATATGGCTGAACAAGTACGAGCAGGCATTCACTGGTGTAGGTAAAACTGGTACAGGCTGAGACCATTGGCGTCTGTTCCGACTTCGGGTCAATAGTAGATAGGAACGCACGCGTTTTATGGATCTGAACGCTTGTCAGCATGGGCTGCCGGACATCATCTTCGCTCACTAAGATAAACTGTGAACCTGCATCGAGTTGCTCTGTAAAAAAGCCTGCTGTCGAACAAGCGGCTAGCAATTTCGTCAGCGTTGTCCAACCGGTCCTGCACCGAGCACTGGGCATGCGATTCATGTGAACAAAAGCGAGAGAGAAATCAGAATCGCGACCTTGATGCACGCTTTTAATTATTGCACGGCGAAATAAAAAGGACACGACATCTATCTGGTATTTGCCTTGTACAGCCCGCTTACAGAGCAGAAGCACCTGTGACAAGATAAGAAGATACCCTTGGGTTTGAGCAAGCGAATGCACATACCAGTAATGATATCCACCAGCTCGTTCGTGATGGCGGCTTGGCGACCACGGTTGTACTGCATCTGGAGGGAGGCAATCATGTCGGTGGCGTTCTTGGACGCATTGTCCATGGCGTTGCGGCTGTTGAAACACAAGAATGAGGCATGTAAACATTTTTAAAAGAAGGAAGAAAATTACCGAGCACTCTGTTCACAGGCATGGCCTTCAGTCAGAGCAGCATAGATGGCATTAGCGAGGGAGAATTCAGCAAGATCCTTGGTGGCATCGTCCTCGTTTTCGTATACTTTGAAGGCGTCTATAAAACAAAGTCAGCATGCTTGCTAGACTAAGGGTAGGCGAAGCGCACCGCTCTCCCTCAACGCCTCCTCGCCCTTAACTTCCACGGCTGCAGCCTCGTACGAGATCGCTGACACAAACTTGTTGTAAACAAGGACAACCGAGTCGAACTTGACGCCGCTCTGGGTGATGAGGTCGGCAACTGCTGCAGCGTCCGCAAAGGTAGGGATGTCGCGTCCGATTTGGTTGAATGTAAGCTGGATGTTGCCGCTGAGAGCACGCTGCATCTGGGCCTTGGATTTATCACCGATGATCATGATGGAGGAGGAAGGGTCGACGGTGGAGTCGTTGGCGCTGGCACCAGCGAGCGGGGAGTCTTCGAGGGCTCGGCGAGTAGCCTTGGACACGGAGGAGTGGATACCACCACAAAGACCCTTGTCGGAGGAGATGATAAGGAAAAGTTTGTTGGGCGTGGGCTTGTCTGAAGGAACATGTTGGAAGACCTCTGCAGAATGGATAAATTATAAGATTTTCCTGACACGACGTTCAGAAATGCGTACCCTTATTGGCGATACCGTACTGCTTGCCAGCTTCCATAGCCCTCTGGGCCTTTGCAAGCTTAGTCGAAGCAATCATTTTCATCGACTGCACGCCCTAGTCAGTCCTCCTCCCTTTAAAATACAAGGTCGCGTTCTGACCTTGGTGATTTTCTCGATGTTCCTGACGGACTTGAGGCGCAGCTCAATTTCCCGGAGAGTGGCCATGTTCCTGGTATTTGCGGGTGCAGCACCCAGAGCCCTGGGCTGCGCAGCTGCGCGGGCGAGGGTACGACCAGCAAGCATCGTCGACATCGTTGGTAAAGGTGAGTTCGCTGTCAAGAACGTCGGGCTCGTTCGGCTTCCCAGAAAATATTTCCCACGAAGTCGGAGTGTCTGAGTTTCAATCTCGGCAAGGCATCGGACCGAGTCACGAGTTAACTATATATCTCATCTTTCCTCAAACCATGTCGGAAGAGCCTCTATTCGACCCATCGCTAAAGAAGCGAAAGAAGAAGGCCGTTGTCTTCATCGAGGACCCACTCGGTGCAGATGCGGATCCTACAAAACCAGCACCGGAGACCATCGACAGCACCACAATCAGCGGAGAGACTGTCGATCTTGGTCCGACGACTGCCCATGAGCTCATGAGCAAGTCGGGAGGATCGGAGGCGAAGTCTGAGAAAAAGGAGAAAGAGGATGATGAATTCAAGGCTATGTTTGGCGATGTGAAGAAGAAAAAGAAGAAGAAAGAGATTCCTCTTGACTTTGTACGTTTTTAATCGTCCTTTGGCCGTTGGAACACTGATTATCAAGTTTTATGGTAGGGAGAAGATTCTGGCACGTCGACGCCAGCGGCCACAGAGAAGGCCTCCAACGATGCCTCGCAAGGACCCACAATCACGGCCGACGATATCGACTTCTCTGACATGAAGAAAAAGAAAAAGTCGGGCAAGAAGAAGGTCGATCTCGAGGCCTTCGAGAAGGAGATCAACGAGTCCAAGGCCAAGTCGAAAGACGATGGCGCAGACGAGGAGGAGGAGGGCCTTGAGCCAGATGGCTCACATCTCGACAATATCGATGAAGCTGAACTTGGAGACGATCCATTCGCCCATGCAGACGCGCCCGTCGGATTGGATGCTGGGAACGAAGCTTGGCTGAAGAGCGATCGCGATTATACGTACCAGGAGGTGTGTTGACTAAATCTTGTCTGTTCCAATTCAATACTGACTGGTCCTCAGCTGTTGACGAGATTCTACGCGTCTCTACACGCCGCAAATCCGTCACTCCTCTCCAGTGCCTCCAAAAAGCGATATACGATTGCACCGCCACAACTCTTCAGGGAAGGAAACAAGAAATCCATTTTCGCGAACGTTACGGAGATCTGCAAGAAAATGCACCGTCAGGTGGGTCGTTTATCCATGTTCTTGTTGCTCATGACCTGACTGAGTTCATTGAATACTCTAGCCTGAACACGTTATTGCGTATTTGTTCGCCGAAATGGGTACGACAGGTTCCGTCGACGGTGCCGGCCGCTTGGTTATCAAGGGACGCTTCCAACAAAAGCAGATTGAGAACGTTCTACGACGGTACATGGGTACGTTTTCCCCTCCGATTTCGGCATTCACCCTTGCTGATGGTATATGTAGTTGAATACGTCACCTGCAAGACATGCAAATCGCCGGACACGCTCCTCACGAAGGAGAATCGTATCTTCTTCATGGCCTGCGAGTCCTGTGGAAGTAGGCGGTCGGTTAACGCGATCAAGAGTGGTTTCCAGGCGCAGGTTGGAAAGAGAAGCAAGAACAAGACGGGTTGATTTGTTTTCTGGACAAGTGTTCTGTCCTGCAGTTTTTTTTTGCATTTCATGTTGTCCCAATGATCCGTCTGAAGCTGTTCAGCCCGTTGGTCTGCTTCAGTGGTCTCCAGCTGAAAGCTTCGTCCATGATAAACTCTCTGACAGAAAGTTGATCCATTTGCATCATATATGTCAGAAACTGAACCGAACAGTGCTTAGTTTGGGGCTTCCACACAAGTGTCAGTAATTACTACATAGTAGAACAAGTCACACGCATGACAGCTTCACACGGGCTATTATTACAATTACCAAGTCCATATTCACTATTGCTCTACTGTCCAACTACTCAGTCCCAACCCTCTCAGATCCAGAGCGGTTAACCTACTTTTTCACAATCTATCTTCAAAGGATCCAATGCGTTTCCGTACTCTCGAGATTCGGTGGCACGACAACAAGCCAATCTCCACCTGCGACTTCCAGCCCGTTTCGTTCAAAAAAGCGCGTCCAACAGCTGGCCAGGAGAAGAATTACGCGGGCCAGTCCTACAGACTCGCGACGGGAGGAGAGGACAACCATGTTCGGGTGAGTCGCGCCTGGCGAGCTCGCGTCAGTAAGCTGACGGCTTTGGGATGCAGATATGGATGGTGCATCCACATATTCGACCGCCAAACCTTGTAGCCGAAGCAGACCCAGCAGCAGCCAATGCTCCCAGACCGCCACGGGTGGAGTACCTTGCGACGTTGAGTCGCCACTCAGCAGCCGTGAACGTTGTGCGGTTTTCACCAAATGGTGCGTTTGTTGCTGTATGATGACTCTAATTGTCCTGAATCATGGCTCTGAAGGCGAACTTATCGCGTCTGCTGGTGACGGTAAGCCTCTATTTGTTTGAAATCCGGGCTGCTCTGAACGCCTTCCAGATGGAATGATCATAATTTGGGCAGCGTCATCTAGTCCGCAAGCCGCGACCTACGGAAGCGACCTTACTGCAGAAGAACTTCAACATGAAAAGGAGTTTTGGAAGCCGCGGACAACCTTCCGGTTAGTAGGGCTCGCGATCATAATCATCCTCATTAACAAGCTTCCAAAGGTGCACAACCATGCAAGTTTATGATTTAGCTTGGAGCCCGACCGGAGAATATATTATTGCTGGAAGCACAGACAATACAGCCAGGATCTTCGCAGCGGCAGACGGTACGTTTTTCTTTCATGCGCACCGTTATCGCACTCATTTTGTTCAGGGAAATGCGTGTATGAAATCGCAGAGCACTCACACTATGTGCAAGGTGTTGCATGGGACCCACTGAACGAATACATCGCCACTCAGAGCAGCGACCGTTCCATGCACATCTACCGCATTTCAACCAAACCAGGAGGCGCGTTCGAAGTCCATGCCGTCGGCAAGAACACACGCATGCCCCATCGACACAGCCATAGTCATTCCCGTACACCAAGCGCCCATGGAGGTGCCCGACCTCGAATGTTCCATCGCGAGTCCACCACCAGTGACGTGGAATCATCATCAGCTCTTGTCATTGACGTTGAAGACCCTCTATGCGCGAAAGAGTTGGCACCATTAACACCAGCCACATCCGTCGCAAGTACACCGGCCTTCATGTTCCCACCACCGCCTATCGAGGCATCGTCTCGGAGGTCGTCGTTCAGTTCCAACGCCCCCGGCTCTCCATCTACATTTAGCAACAACAACAGCCGCTACGGCCGCTCTCCTTCTCCTATGCCGCCCCTTCCCGCTATCAGAAGCCCCCAGACAGCTGCTACGGCAGCCTTGTGGGCCAGTGTCAAGCTCTATGGAGACGAGAGCTATACCAACTTCTTCCGCAGACTGACATTCAGCCCTGATGGTGGACTCTTGCTGACGCCGGCAGGTCAATTCGAAGATCCATCTGTCAATCCACTTTTCACCAAGTTTGGCACCGGCACAGAAGATGCTGCTCCTACCCGAGGGAGGAAGGGTCATCCTTCCGAGTTGACGAGCTCTGCTCCATCATCTAATCCGACGTCTTCCGTCTACATCTATTCTCGTGCCAACTTCGCCAGACCACCTATCGCTCAACTGCCAGGCCATAAAAAAGCAAGCGTCGCTGTTCGGTTCTCGCCGATTTTGTACGACTTGCGGCCTGGTGTTACGATGCCTGGCGGTGCGGAGAGCAACGACAAAGAGGGCAAGAAAGACGGCCCTCCGATTGGCGTTCTTGAGAAGGGTGTCGATGGTGTCATGGACGTCGACGTAACTGGCCCGGTTCCGATGACAGAATCTCAGCAAGCAGCAGCGATAGCAGGATTGGCTCCAAGCTCCTCAGCCTCCCTTTTGACGCCTCAACGCACCCCAGCTTCAGTTCATCTACCCATTGCCACTCCTACTCCACGACCTGCAATCGCCACTTCGAACTTCATTGCTTCGTCTCCTGCTTTGTCGCCTATGGACCTCCGACCGCCGACCCCGGCCGCCTCAAAGCCTTCCACGCCGGCGCCATCGCACAATCATGGCTATTCGTATTCTCAGTCGCAATTGCAAGCCAGTGGCAGTGGGCATGGACATGCTGCAACCGTAACCCAGACAGGCTCGGTCTTCGCTTTGCCTTATAGGATGTTGTTCGCGGTTGAAACGATGGATACGGTCGCAATCTACGACACTCAGCAGGCTAGTCCAGTTGCTCTGCTCACAAAGCTTCATTACGACGAGTTTACGGATATGACCTGGTACGTCTTTCGTTGTATCTGTGCGGCGTACATGGATCCTTACGCCTAAAAAACCAGGTCTCCTGATGGCCAGTGCCTTATCCTCTCTTCCCGAGATGGCTATTGCACTCTGGTGGTATTTGATGACATCCTGCCAGCATACCATACCCAGCAACATTCACTGCAAATGCAGTCTATCGCCAGTCACAATTTTGTGCCGCTAACCTTGACCTCCAGCAACCATCCCCAGTCTTCAATGCAGACTACACCCGCAGCTACCCCATCTTCAGCAACTTCAAACCTACCATTTATTAGCAGCACTCCAGTGTCGGCCTCGGCGTCCTCTTCGTCTGGTTCTCAACCTCCAGCGACCAATCCAAAGAAGAGGAGCGATCCTCCACTTACTCCTGCCGCAAGTGTGGATGGCTCTGAAAGCATGTCGTACTTCGCCCCAGGGTTGACTCAGGTGCCCCAAGCTATGGTTGTGGAGGGACCGTCGACTGCATCAGGGGAAGCGGATGCTCCCAGCAACGTTGATAAGATCCAGGAGCCGCCGAAGAAGAAGAGAAGAGTCGCGTTGACGCGCGTTGGGGATTTGGACTCATAATGCTTGATAGCACGTTCAGAGGTTTCTCAGATTATATTTTATTGCAGCTTTTGGCCTATTTTCTATCTTGCATTTTCTTGTTTTTCTCCAACCTTCCCAGTGGCAGCTCTTCCACGTTTTCTCTAAGGCAACTGCCTTGATCTTCTTGATCCTCTGAATCTTCTCCATCTTGTCCGAACTCCATCTATGCGACTGTCGTCTTGGTCTTCTTCTCGTTATGCAACCCGTCATGCCTTATTCTATCGATACTATTTTAGTTATTCTGTCTGTATACTAGCGTCTCCTGCAAGCAGTGAAATCCATTCTAATCCGTGACTCACAGCAGGAACACCATATCACTAGGGTTCAATTATCGCCTTAGGAATCAACTTGGTCATGGAACTGGTCGTTGCCCTGCACTCGGACGCTTCGCAGCTGGAGAGAAATGAAGCGATGCACATTCATTCCAAAGCAAAGCAGAACGAAGGCAAGAAAGGGAGTAACACAGTATCACCTCAAAGAACTTGCCCTCAGCGTGCTCGTTGATCCCCACAGATTCTCGCCCGCCAGCTCGTCTTGAGAGGCAGCCGCAGCTGCGCTTTTGTTGCCCATGACAATGCCCAAGTCCTTCTGTGCCTTCTGTAGAATCTTCGTCAGGTGCTGCAGCCCTGCCTGCTGCTCCGACAGGATTTGCGTGATCTGCGCGAGGCCTTCCTCATCGACGACAGCCCACTCGCTCGCACCGGCACCTCCAGCACCTCCAGCACCCTGACCGCCAGCACGTTCGGCACCAGCACCCACGGCACCAATCAACGCCCACAGCTCGTTCAGGCGGGCTTTCACCCGTCCACGTCGCAGCTCCTCTTCCATCTCCTCCAGTTTCCCTCGTAGGGCTTCCTCCTCCGGCCGCAGTGCGCTCGAGCGGATGGCGGGGATGAGCAGGTGCAGGTGTTGCACGAGCTGCATTAGTCGTTGTGTCAACTGGGTTTGTAGGGCTGATGCACGGAGGAGACGAGAGGTGGTGGAAATGGAGTGTTGAGTTCGGAGTGCGTTGAGTCGCGATTGGAGGTCGTTCAATTTTTGGAGGTGGGAGGCAGACTGCGCCGTTTGGGCATCCGTCCGGGCTCGTAGGTCGTCGAAACCAATGGCTATTACAGGTACGAGGCTACTGAAGACGTTAAATCACGAGAGGCTCCTTCTAGACTATTGCTCACCATGTTGGATCAGGGTTTTCTCGAACGGCCTTCTCCCATAGCGCATCATTGGTAGCATTTAGTGGTCGCCCGTACAGATTAACTTGTTTTGGATCCACAAGATTGTAAAAAGGATACTGGGCGCAAAGTAAACACCTCGAAGCGAGTTCAACAGAGAAGGCCATACCTGGAATCGGCAATCCCTTGACTGGGGATTCCATGCATTGTAGATGGCTTCAATGCTCTGGGCCACCTTGATAAACTGCGCCTGAGCATCCGCGGGTTGCTGCTGGGATCCTGTCGTTGATCTTGACGCAAGGAAATTGTTGGGTGGCGCCAGCGCTGACGTACCTGGAAGAATCTGTCAAGGATCGAGAAGATAAGATGAAAGACACGAACTAAGGGTGCTTCTGTTTCCACCACCGAAAAGCGAAATTCCTGTCGTTGATCCAAAAAGCGAAGATTGTTGTTGTTGTTGCTGTTGTTGTTGCTGCTGCTGCTGCTGCTGTTGCGGATTTCCAAAGATCGAGCCGGTGTTAGTGTTCGCCGTCGTACTTGTGCCAAAGAGATTGTTTCCAGCAGGCCTCGTTCCAAAGAGGTTCGATCCTGCATTCTGTGTGTTCCCAAAGAGACCACCGCCTGCCGTGCCCGTTTGTTGGGTATTCGTGTTTCCGAAAAGGGCGCCGCCACTTCCGCTTGTGTTCGTGTTCATTGAGCCGAAAAGTCCCCCACCCGTTGTATTCATCGATCCAAAGAGCCCTCCTCCGCCCGTGCCGGCATTCTGAGGCGTATTTCCAAACAGACTCGTACCAGTGTTCGATGCAGTGTTTCCGAACATCGACGGGCCACCAGTCCCTCCGGTGTTGGTGTTTGTGTTTGTACCACCGAAAAGCGGGTTCGTATTCGTTGTCGTTGATGAAGTATTGCCGAATAACGAGTTTCCAGTTGCTGGTTGGTTTGTCTGTGTGCCGCCGAATAGGCCACCCGTCTGTGCAGGCTGAGCTGCTGTGTTCGTCGTGTTCCCTCCACTAAACAATCCTCCTCCAGATGGATTTTGGTTCGTGTTCATGTTCGTATTGGTCGATCCAAAGAGTCCTCCACCCGCGTTGGGATTCGTGTTTCCGAAAAGCGAGGCTTGTGTTGGTTGTGCCTGCAAGGGGTTTGGGTTCGTCGTTGTTGACCCAAATAAAGACGTTCCTGTCGTTCCTTGGTTCGTATTCTGGGCGCCGAACAGACCGCCTCCAGCAGGCGTTGGCGCGCTGTTGGTGTTGGAGTTACCGAAGTTCCCAAAGATCGACATTTAGAACGGTGAGACAGCGATCTCGCTCCAGAATCAAGGCCAGGGTAACCTGGTCTACAGTGCAAGAAAATAAGCAGAGACCCGTTAATCCCTCAGTAATTACCCGTAACTTTCATTGACAAAGACTCACCTTACCAGTTGGACGTCGTGGTCGATGTTCACGATGGCGCGTTCACCAGAATGGAAATCCCAGTTCTGCTCGACACGCGCCGGAATTACGCGTCGACTCCCACGCTATTTACTGTGTCTTCACCACGCCTTCACCGCGAAACAACACTTGCTCCTCCTTTATTTTTCGTTAAGCGTCCTAATTCTGGGGTTGACGAGAATCAGATGGAAGAAGGAATGTCGACTGGGACCCATGCGATGCATCATGCCCTCCGGTTCGACAACCACCTTCGTCCGCTGACGCTTCAGTTTCCTGCTCGCAGTGTCTTCAACGAACTGAGCACCAACTTTCGCAGCCAAATCCAATTCTGACCAATTCAGTGAAGCTTAGTTCGACAAATGGACCAACTGAAATAAATCGCAGAGATGCCTTGCCATGACCAACTCGCGCTGCAAAGGCCCTGCTCCGCTTTGCCTTTCAACGATTCAATAGGATGAAAACGAGCGATTCCTGGCAACAGACTCTGGAAAACTGATGTCGACTGTATTCGAGTCTATTTTACGATTGTCAGTCAAGATGACAAAACGGCTTTTCGTCTTTTTGGAACGACGCTTGAACGCTAACAATGTTACTAGTAACAATTCGATCGATCAAAGGGTGCATGCTATCGTCAGCCTTGGTACGAAGACCTCCCCTCGTACCAGATCACCTTGCAGAGCAAGGTCACTCCAACCCTACTTCAAACTACTCGCTCTTTCTATAATTCTTTCTCGCACCGGCTGCGTAGCTCTTGGAGGTGGAGATGATCGCCCTGCCAGCAACCATTCTTCTCCTCGCTGCAAGCTCTGGCCTCGTCGCTTCGTCAATCATTACAACACCCACCTTGCTGAGATTCGAGAGAAGAGCGTCTCCCGACAATACCGTTCTTGTCAATAGTGCCGATGATTACTGGTATTTCTGGTTTCCATTCTTACTTTACCCCGCCGTTACTGATGCAAAGACAATCCACAGTTTAATCGTCCCAAAGTAAGTAAAACCGTTATGCGATTCGAGAAAAAGGTCTGACACTGCAAAAGAGACCCTAATACCAACATAGGAGATAGCGAACATCCTGGAGGAATGACTTCATATTGCTCACCGTCAGCGCATTCCTCTCCCGATCAAGGCTTGCTGCCCAGCGACTTTTGGAAGAATGTGCTGTTCATTTCCGGGACAGGAGCAGGACGATTTGCCCAATGTGCGTCTACTTACCTCGTCAGTACACTGAGTCACGACGAGAACGCCTTTTTATCACCGCAGTGACCGGGTGCATCGATCCCTCCAAGCTCGACAGGCTCAACCCCCACGATTCCGGTGGCCAATACGATTCGAGCGGTGGGGCTAGCGGGACTGGCAACCCGGTTGGAAGTGCGTGTGCTGGGTAAGTTGTTCTTCTTCAACCCGTTCGAGACTCGAAACTGATTCGCGAACGCCTCGCGTTTAGGTACAATCACTATGTCGAGTTGGTTGAACCAGAAGGACAAAGGGCGTGCATTCGGTGTTGCGATGATCCTGCTGATTGCCCCACCCACAAAGGTAAATCATCTTATTCGCTCTTCGATTGAACGGTTGAGGTGATAAAGAACCCATTTATCCTAGATACTTCTGGGTGCCCTAGTGTCATTCCAGGGAATTATTTCGATTGTGCTTGAGAACTACTGTATAATCCAAAGACTGATGGGGCTGGACATACATAAATCCTGGTCACTGTGATTCATAGAGGTGAAGAAAGGGCAGCGACGCCGTGATGATGAATGACTCTCGTGCTCCACCAAAAAAAAAAAAAAAAAAAAAAAAGAAAAAGGATTACTCTCGTGACGCGTGACAGGTTCACCAACTCCTCCGACCAAAGTTAAATAACACTGCGGACAAAACGTAGAAGACTTGTAACAAAAAGTTTGAAGAGACCCACAGCGTCAGGTGGTGTTTGGCTATATTATTATACGTGAATGTAAACAAACGTAGTGCGCTGTGGCCATTGTGGCGAACTCTTCAATGGCAGGACTGGACTTCCACTAGAATTCCGACCTTGGTCTTTACGCCCCATCTCTGGGTGATGACTATACCCTTACAAACTACCATTCATCCCATTGATGATCACTCGCAATGGCCAGCAGAATGCATCTCGCTATGTCACCAATTTACGCCCCAATTGCGTGGAGAGCTTCCGACCCAGCCACTGTCACCTTTAGTTCAAAACATTCTCGAAGAAGTTAAGGAATCTCCTCGTATTTCTTTTACGGATCAGGGCGACCTGCAACACGCGTTATCGATTACCGACTATCTTGACAGCGTCTTGACGTCCGTCCGGATGTTCAGGGAATTGAAGGCGCTTGACAAGAACGAAGGGTTTGGTCCTCGAGCCACCAAACCAATATGGTCATCCCTAATTGCATCTCTATCGACTGCATGGTCTAAAGATGTGTCCGTTTTGTAAGACCTTCACCTCTTCGTTCCTTTTCATCTTCACGGGCAACGGTGGTTCTTATTTTAGGTCAGACGTGCCGTTCTTGCTGCCACGGTCCTTGGAACTGTCTTTGCCACACATTGAATCCGGTTGTGTTGAAGGATGTGCTTCTCTTCTGCTCTGTACATCTATTTCAACAGGGGAGAATGATTTGGATGATGACATCATTGAGCAGGATGCGCAGGACGTGAAGGAAGGTATGTCGACTACTACTCGAATGGATCCAATGAGACTGATATCGACTCAGAAGAATGTTCCGAAGATGATGATCAGCCGGAGCAGGACGACTTCGCCGACCAGTCACTTATGAGTGATGAAGGTGACCCCATCCTTATTCAAACGCCTTCAGTAATGTTCACCCCAATCTTCAGACGAGGATCAGACAAGGTCTTTTCAATGGGCAGAATTAAGTGTTAGATCCCTTGATGAAAGTGAGTAGCATACTTCCTATCACTGCTCGGTCTACTGAAGATTTTGTTTAATAGATGACCTCGATGGCTCTTCATCTGCAATATCTCTCCCATCCTTGAATCTCCCCTTCGATGCCCACATTCTTCCCGGGCAAGGCAGACGCACCAACGTCTTCTTACCTATTATCTGCATTGCTGAAGAGCAAGACATTTTTTCCTTAGTTACCAGCGCCGTCTACCAGCGACATCTATGGGGTATCTCTCGACCAATTATTGGAATATCACTGTCAAAGTTCGGCACGACAGCTAATGTGATGTTAGGATGGATTTCACCCCACGATACCGATGTCGACCAGCAACTGGTGTGTTTCTCAACTCTTCCGCTGTCTCATTCATTCATTCTCCTAGCCCCAAGTCCACATTGCTCTCGGAAACAGGCAAGGCGATGAGTCATTGGGTATCTTCAATCTCCTTGAACCAGTATCTACCCTATACTTCGCTCAATTCATCCTCAACATGTCGTCCGAGCTCCAGAGCCTTTCTGAATCCCTGCAAACTACGACGACTACCCAATTATGCTGGCGATTGGACCACCTCTGCCTCAAAGATCGATCCATTATGCATGAAAGCGAGGCATCCGATAATTGGTTCACCCGCGTGGAACAATGGGCTCTGGATGTTGCGCTGTCGGAATCTTCCGAGTAAGTGTCTGCACGTTCATCGATTAGGCTTTTTAGTCGATCCTTGGCTTTTTGTAGGCATCCACCTTTCTCTCCTGCCCCTCTGGACGGCGCGCAAGAAGAAATGGCAGAAGATCGCCGGCGAAGAAAACCAGTGGCGAAGGTGGCGAAGGAAGCTCCCGTCATCAGTTCCAAGGAAGCGTTATCGGTAAAATCCACAACGCTGGCATCACAATCGAGTGGGAAATTATCCAACATGCCATCCAGTAAACCGGACAGTGCCTCAAAGTAAGGTTTACTCGCTCTCTCGAGAAATGTCTGAAGTTGATGTCCCAAAGATTTGCAGGGCATCATGTCGAAGCCGGTGTGGTTCATATGGAGTCTGGTTACGAACTTTGGGCATGGAATAGGAGATGTGTCAGGATAGGACGTCTTTTCGTGTCACCTGCTGCAGTTGGCAGCGCGGTGGAACAGATCAACGACATGGTCAACTTATACAACAGCCTCACAAATTTTGCTTGGCCTCAAGATTGGACTGACGTGGTGAGACATGGTGATATGTATATTTCGCTACCCTCTAACGCCACTCCAGAATCGAATGCCAAATGTGGACGCTGTTTATCTCTCCCGTCGCCAGCAGCTTTACGACCAGTTTCAGAGCGCGAAGAAAGAACAATTTAATTCATGTCTTGACATAGTGTCCACCAAGCTCTTGGGATCGCGCTTTTCGACCTTTTTCCACGCCGTCGAAACAGCTGCCAGCCTGCAGGAGATGCGAAAAACTGGTCTCAATATTTACGAGAAGGAGACGCGCAATACTTGGGATACCTTGCTCTACTTGTTCTGTTGTTCCGAAGATGTCGCTGTATCTAAAAGTGTTCTGTGAGCATCTCACCCCGGCCGCTCTGGTCCAAACCCTCTAACGTGCCCATTACAGCCTAGAAAGGACCGTGCGGTACCCCCGAAGTAAATTCATTCCCTCCCAAGTGACTGCAGACCAGTATCTATCCATCTCTTATTCTCAGGCAGACCACCAACGCTCCATAGCAACGAGACAGTGGCTTCTGTGTGCGGATAATGAGGTAAAGGAGACATCAAGTGAAAACGTCTTTACCGTTCTATCGCAATGCGACTCCATTTACCACCACTTCAACAAGATAAATGCAACATCTATAAAGCCTGACCAGTTGGTGAAGGCAATGGCAAAGGACCCAACCAATGGAACGACGGATGCCGTCCTCTGCGTCCAAATTCCTGTCACCTCATCCCAGAAACCGCCTGAGTCAGGAGCAGTCTCAATACTGACGAATCTCATGGCGTCCTCGTCCCTTTTCTCCCTAATGAAAGGAGCCATTGCAAGCTCATTCAGTTTGGGCAACACCTGCTCTGCAGAGGACAAGCACAAAAAATGTTTCATGTGCCCTGCTGTGACAGACTCTTTTGCTTCTCATATCATTCTTCACTCCGTCCCCCAGAAACCAGAAACAGCACTCCTGGTCCCGGTTTTTTTTGCTGAGTACAAGAAAATAAAAGATGAAGTAGAGAAGGCATTCAACCAATGCAGGATGTACTGCGTCTCCGGTGTCGAATTTCTATCTACCCTCGGCGTCGATGATTTCCCTGTCTTCGGTCTCGTCACGACAGGCAGCCAGGGGACAATCCTAATGGTTTGGAAGTCTACTAGGGTTGTAAATCCCAAAGATGATTCAACGCGCCGTATAAAGGTTTGATTGGCCTCTATTTCCTTTACCTGTTGACTTACTGAAGTACATTGATCAGGCTGATCAAGCCCAGGCTTCCTCATATACCTACATTATGGATCATAATCTTGCTTCTTTCGACATCTCGATCCCAATTCAGGCCATGCAATTCGTCATAACCGTCCATCGCATCTATCAGTACCAGCTAAGGCTTAAAGATCTCCTGAAGATGTCCGATGTATATTCGAAAATGGCGGATGCAACGTTTAACGACTGGATGATGAAGCCACCGGTGCCAGAAGTAGATGCCAAAGGTAAAGCCGCAACGTCCAATGCCGTTGCCTGAGCAGATACCATGTTGGTTTTTCCTTAGCAGATTAATCCTGTGGCTTCGCGATGTGCTGTTGCTGCGTAGATGTATATCAGATGTCTGTCCAAGAAAGTCAAGCATATTATTCGACTAGCTTTCACAAGACTTGTGTTGTCTCGCCAGTTTTTCTTTCGTGATGCTAACTGTACTCCTTGTGCCATGGAGGTGATTTATCTCATCAAAGCGGTCAAGCAGAAGTGACTGAAATAGTCCAGCATTGTTGGTAGAATATAGTACAAAGAGAAACATTATAACATGACGATCGTAAGTATCTGTATCTTAAAGCTGGTAACGGAATTTCGGATGCAGGTACCCTAGCTCGTGCTCCTCTTGCTCCGTCTTGCTGTCTACACGATGATCGCGCTTCCCCTGGTCGCGGTGCTTGTTCTCCCACATGATGTACAGTCCCTGCAGAAAGATGAACAAGAACGTCGTACATGTCGTCGCGAGGTTTAGCGAGTTGCCCCTGCGGTAGTCTGGGGCGTCCCTGGGTACGTACGTCCAGACACTGTGGGATGAAAAGGAAAACGTCAGCTGGGGCTCTGGGAAGGAAAGAGGGGAAGAGGCGCACGCGATGATGGATCCTATCTGCCCTATTCCTGGAACGAGAGCCGTCGACATAGCCCGCATCGTGTCGGGGGCTGAGTTATCTGTTGCCCAAGTGAGAAGCTGAATGGGAAAGCGGAAACTAATGTCAACGCGTGGGTTCGAAGGACGCGGGGGTGAGAGAAGGCAGGAAAGGAAGTATTCACCAGCGGACCGATGGGCGCGCCAGCCCCGACGTTCAAGAAGCAAGCCACGTATCTGTCATTGCATGGGCATACGCATATACACCGGGTGAAGAAATACCATACCGTGCAGCAGGATTCTTGGTGGCGACGGATATAGAGTACCCGACGACCATAGGAGCAACCGACCAAAGGATAGGAAGCCATCGCTGCCGCATGCGGAAGCTCACCCAGCAGGTGCCTACGGCCCATATCGCTCCCAGGAGATAGGGAGGTACAGTTCTGAGCTGTGCTTCGACGGTGGCTAGGGCAGCGTTAGACTGGAATTCACGACTTCAACGGTAACAAAACATACTGAACGTTCCCACTGCCAAAGCACCAAAAAGAAAGGAAATTCCAAGTCAGCGATGAGCTCGAGAAGCGCATCTAGAAGCGACTCAACGTACGGGTTCTAACGACTGTAGGCAGGAAGAGACTTAGGCCTTGGAAGGAGATATTGATCATCATGAACGTCAGTGAGCATACAATCGTCTGAGCATCTGTGTAGTTAGCAACCAAGTCATCGAATAGTTCTGATCGACGTACATGGAGGTTGCAAGATTGGATGACGAGTTTGAGGCTCGTCCGTTCTTTCTTGCCTTGCATTTTCACAGTTTGGTCAGCGTCCAACCTCGCGATGGCGATGGCACGCTCTTCTTCGTTCAACAGCTTCGTTGTCGTTGGATCTCCGGGAATAAAAAACAGAAGGAAAAGCCCAACAGCGGTGGTAAGAACGCCTGGAAAGAGGACGATTAGAACGGCACCGGTTGTGGAGTCCTGAACTTGCATACCTTCAATGAGGAATATCTGGATATCAACGAATATTCGTTCAATAATTGAGGTTACTATTCAGTGGACACATGACGAACCTTCCTCCACGCTGTCACTATCCCGAAATCTGGGATACTGAGAAGTCCAGATGCCAGCAATCCGCCGACTGTCACAAGAGAAGAGCATTGTGAGGATTTGGTAAAAGGCGTGTAGACGAATGACACTGACAGGCTCCAGCAAGACATGGCGATAAGCCGAAGAAGATACCAATTCTCAACACAAGCTCGTGTCTTCGATAGAACTAGACATGCGTCGTTAGCAATTGAAATAAAATAAATAGCTTTCACCAGGACTCACTCTGGCGAGTAAATACACTAGACCCGACTAAAGGCCCGCCAAAAGTTAGTTTCTCGTCAAATGCCATATGATGGTTAACATACCAGCGTCCCGCCTTCTGTCAGTCCCAAGAACACCCGAGTCACGAGAAGCGTCTCGAAGCTGTTCATGAACGCCGAGCCAATGGCAACCGCCCCGAAGCCGATGACCAGGTATGCTATCCAGATCGACCCAAAGTGTTTCAGGGCAAGGTTTGAAGGGACTTCAGAAACAATGTACTGCGGATAATGAGATAAAATCTCGAATCCCTTGTATAGAAGTACGCACGAAGACATAGAAAACCGTTAATGCAATGTTCAAGTCGTAGCCTTGCATCCCGATCTCCTGTTCGAGACCTAGAGTAAAGAAAACGACTGGTTAGCTAACAGTCAAAGGCTCCACAGAAATGGTAAGTCACCTGCAATGCGAGCGTTTCCTATCGCTGTTCTGCATAGTTTGCCGATGTTATCACGCCTGCATCACCAACAAGAAGACGTTCATCGTACCTGTCGATGAAGTTGAGACAGTCTATAACGGAATCTGTGAGCGCGCCGAACGCTGCAAGAGAAGCTTCACGCACAGATGATAGTGAAAAGGGGCAAGAGGGCGTAGTCCAACTTCCGAACGAGCTTCCTCTCCGCCTCAGGATCGATGACAGGGTGAACATCTTCTTTCGACGCGTTTGAAGTGGATGATTTGGCGAACTTGTCTTCTCCCTCTAGGTGTTCGACCGTAGCTTTCTCGGAATCCATGGCTGAAAGAGGTTATCAGCTTGCGGCAGGGCTCAGGTTCTTGCAGTGCTGTTATATGTTGCGAAACGAGGCACCATTCCCTGAGGAAGAAGGTCATGAGGACAACGGAGCGATTTTGCTCCAAAACGGACGTTTGATAGAAGATGGCCCCGGGAAACAAAATAGAGGAGAGCGACCATCGTACATAATTGCTTCCAAATGCGAATAGGAGCATCCTGATTTGTTGGGATATCTGCAGATACACCCGTTTCGAGACGAATGGGGCTGAAGGAAAGCGGGCAGGAAGGATCGAAGAGATCGCACCTACGTGAGCTTAGAGGCAAGTGACTTCCTCGTTCTGCCAAGAGCGGTGCGAGGAAGACGGACATAGGCCAAGTAGTTATGTTGCGGCGGAGATGGATTGGCACGGCCACGTGAGATGGGCCTTGGAAACTGAACTCATCAGCTGGGCAATGGAACAGGCAACAAGTCTTATCCTCGCAAGCCACGTAAACGGAAAATGTAAATACATTTAGCCGCCCATAGGCGCTACAGCGCTGCATGAGCGTCCTTCCAGGCCGGCGAAGAAGAAAAAGGAAGCTGAAGCCTGGAGCGCTGGAGCACTTGAACAAGAACTTGAGAAGGACGTAATATGTTGGGAATCTCACAGGGTAGTAATCCTCACCACATCCTTTGTTTCAAGTTCTTTCAACGCTGTGCATAGCTTCCAACAGCGTTCTGCTGAACCGCGCACCCAATACAGACGAGAGCAGATAGAGGGGCTCCAACAGGCTTGGGGAGTGATGGCTAAGTGCTGAAAGGCTGAGCAATGAAAGGCTGAGCGATAAAAGGCTGGATCGCGTGCGACGGGAGCGGCCGGGATGAAGGCAACCAAGGAAGGGCGTGGCCGATACACGCATTTGCATCTCGAGACTCGAGTCAAGCTCTGTTTTGCCGTCTGGGGAAGCCAGGAGTCAAATAGTGATTGCCGGCTGTATCTCTTGGCGGCGCCCCTTCCCCGCATCTTCCCCACACTCACGATCGCTTGGCCGATCACCGCTCAACGCTGCTCAACGGTTCCTCGAGGACTTTCATGACGATGCGATTATGCGATTATGTCAAGGAGGATATGAAGGGGTTACAGTCTGCGTTATGGTTCAAACGGCCGATTTATGCAAAGCTGTTGGATCGAACTAAGTTTCCTTACGACCTTCGAGCCGGCACCTTCGAAAATATGCCCAAACCAAGCAGGCTGTCCAGAATCTTCTCCTGATGCTGGTTGATGCGATAGAGTGCGACAGCGAACTGCAAAGCCTCAGTGGGGACCGAAATGTCGAAAGATGCAAGATTATGGTCCATGACATAGGTGTTGGCGGTAGGCCGAGCAAGAGGGCCAGCACGCTAAAGCACAGTGGAAAGTCGTTTAGCATTCTCTTGACAAGTAATGAAGGGGAGGGAATGCACCAACCTTCGCAGGTGGGACAACCTCCACGCCATTAGAACCCAGACCCGAGAGCCGGCCATAGCAAACCCGAAGACAGGGAGATCGTGCACACGGAGCGCAGAAAGGGATTCGAAGGCAGCGACACAGTTCATCCTACACTTATTGAAGAGCTTCTCAACGTTCTTAGTCGGTATGTCGTACTGCACGCGCCTGCGGGAGGGCACTCGAAAGGTACTGGTCTGTCGTCGCTTCGGCGGGTCTGATGTTGCTAGGAGGGTAACGAATCATCTTTTCAAAACTGCGACTTCGATGTCAGCACAAATGAAGGGAAGGAAGGGCACATCATGCACTCACAAGAGATTTCGAGGGACGGCATCCTCCTCCGAGCTGCAGAACACGCAAAGAAGGGCATTCCAAGCAAGCTGATGATCCTTCCCACAAAAACAGAAGCCAGCTTTACGCCTTCTCTCCACATTTTGGGTCATCCCGATTATTTGAAAAAAGGAAGAAAGACGGGATTGCAGGAAATTGGTCGTGCCCTTGTCCAGGTACGAAAAATCGACCTTATCCTCGTCCTCCGATTCCATGGAGGCCTGCAAATCAATCAGCATTCCCTGCAGACGCTCCTTGAAGATTTCGTCTACACAAGGCACCTGGGCCTGGGAAAACCGGGTTAGTTGTACCATTCCTAGCTGTTCCTAGTCATCGAAAAGTGCGTACCTTCTCGATCCAACCTTGTGGGCAAGCCAACTTAGTAAGATCGTGACATAAGCCAACCATTTCGTTGATCTGGTCCGCAGCGCTACCAGGCGGCGCGTATTCATCGGGTACGAAAACACATCCAGTTCTGACACAGCCGCGAAGCCAGGACCAGAGCTCATATCCGGGCTCGAGGGAAATAACACCAGCTTTGGGGAACCGGGTAGCAAACCTTGGTAATGGGTCAGCGTCGAGAACTGGAAGAAAACAAGGAGGACGAAATTACTGGGAAGAACTTTCAGCTCGCATATCACTTCTCGACATAGGTTCATTCCTGGACGTGTCGTTCAGAAGGCTCGTCTTCTCCAGCATTTGAACATGTCATAGGGTATGTGTTCCGTTGTGTCATGGTTGGAAAGAGGCATTCGGAAGGGCTGCAAGGTCTAAGTAAGGTCCTAGATGCAATAAATCAAGGGGTTCAACGACGCACCAGATAGGGCCTAACTATGCAACGTCTTCACTTCATTGCTTGATGTGATCTCTCCAACAGCGGTCTGGCATTTCGAGGTCATGCAGGACGGATCCGTCGCTGAGACAAACATAATCCACTCGCCAGTAGAAATCCCAAGGGGTTTCCTCTTTGCGGAGCAGGACCAAACTTTGACCGAAATGACCGAACACAGGTCACGTGATGGAAAGAGCCGAAATGAGGACAGTTTCCAGGCCAAGAACGGTGCCTGCCGAAGTGTGAGACGGAGATGATGACAAAATAAGACACCTGTGGAGGAATTTGGTCGCGGTTTCAGATGAAAACCACATTCATTCGGACGTATAAATATAATATTACTTGCTTCCCACCACCTCCTCCACCACGAATTGCAACTTGCTTTTGTCAAACTCCCTGTCTTGCATGTCATTCAGAGCCTCGATAAACTTGGCGCATTTCGAGCGATCGATCTCGAGCTCCTTAAATTTTTTGTCCACTTCTTCAATACTATACACGGTCTCCCTACGAGTTTGGAGAACAACGTAGTCATCCTCTGGCACACCTTCGGTAGGGACCATCGCTAGGAAAATCGAACATTGCATTTACAGTCTCGTACAGAAACCTCGTGGCGTAGCTCAGACTTACTGATAGGCTTCGCATAGTCTTCTTTAGAGCTGCCCAGCGGGAGTTGGTCCTGAAACAAACTGTGCACCAGCAGGATGGCGAGTCTGTTTGAGGTTTCGATGTCCCCGGGCTCAGTGAGGAAATTTCGGAGGTAAGGCATGTCGACTGTGTAGCCGATGAATGCTTCGAGTCCTGGCTTGGTCGTCGACATGGTGTGTTTGCGTTGGATTGCAAGACGCAAAAGGCGCGTCTGTTATATCAACTTCGTTTTAGACTCCGTTGATCGATTCGAAGTCCGCCCATTCGCCGTTCTCGTTCGGTTTCGAGGAAGACACTAGCTGGTCACCCTGTGGGACCCAGTACGTCCAGGTGACTGTTGGATTGGCGAGTGACGGCGAATTTTGGGTCTGGAGGTATCGATTTTAAGCGAAGGCAAAGGTCTCGCCGTCAAGGAGCAGGCCCTCCGGATGTAATGTCCTACTTAGGTCGGACAAAAGGTGCAACTACAATCTGTATGAGGTTATATCAACGAATCTTCAAAAGAAACTGACAAAATACTTGCGTCTTGAGGTCGAGGTGGCTCAGGATCGTAGAGAGGGCCTGTCCATGACTGATTAGAAGCTCAAAGTATAAGGAGCATTGCACGAGCATCGTCCTCCGCAGGAACAATGCAGAAAGATCCATAAAAATCCCACTGAACGTGGTAGCTTGCTTCCACTGTCGCGGACTGAGATTGTTGACAATGGTTCGAAGTAGGGCTCTACTCGCGTAGAATGGCATTCATGATACTGCTCAACTTGAAGCTCTGAGAAGCCGGAGGATGAAGGCGTTGTTGGGTGAGAAGTTCTTCCTGGTTCCAAATTGGTGCATCAGGGTGAGTATACGTGAAGCATCTAGGCTCACAACGTCCGCTCTGTGTTGATCGTCTTGAGTACGCACAATAGTACTGATTATTTGCGCCACCTGCATATCGGCACGACGTGAACCAGTCAGGAATGACCTCACAAGCAAAGAGGAGATATCGCAGCATCTTTTTATCCCTGTTTTCATGGTGGGAGGATTGGGTATTATCGTCTCCGGTGGTGGATGGTGATCCAAGTCTGGACGTGCTAGGAGGGGGTAGAAATCTCTTGGGACCGTAATTGTAACGCGCCATTGCTCGCCGTAGGCGCAAGCTTCCTTGCGGGTGTCAGCCATCTGGAGATCGTTGATGCAAGTAAATAGCAGCAGGGCAAGTTGAAGTTGTAAACTAATAAAGTCAAGCTTGTCAATGTCAAGACTTCGTCACAAGCTTGTGCGGTCTCCGGCCGGGCCGGCTAGTAAACTTGGTTGAATTGCCGTAATTGCAACTTGGACAGAACCCCCATCACCACCAGGACAAGGACACGTATCTGAGCCTATAATACTTGAACTATCCACTCAATGTCTTCGGAGACCGATCATAACTCATCGCAGACAGTTTCTGACGAACTTAACGCCCGTCCGCGCTCGGAGGTTCTCTCTTCCAAGTTCTCTAGGAAAACCAAATTTCTACAATCTATAGCCTCTTCCCCGACAGAACTATCTCATGGTACTGGAGTCTCAAGTATTTATTGTCCAGATATAAAACAAGAACCGTCTCTGGAACCTGACCAACGCCTGGGGGAGCTGCAGACCGCGGACGTAAAAGAGGAAGATACCGTTCCCTCACTCCTGCTTGATCTTCCACGTGTATCTTCCCCAATCACCTCTCGGACCCCCTCATCTACAGCCAGCACTGTGGGCACATATGACGCGCAGACTTCTCCCTTGGATGCACCCATGTTAGAAACATCCAAAGACACCCCAGCCTCCGAGGCCAATGAACAGTCTCCCCTCCCACGTAGGCGGTTTTCCTAGAACCCTGATCTTTAGCTCTTGAATCTAATTCCAGGTATCTCTCACTAGTAACCCAAGACGAACTTGATGAAGCAAAATCTCTCATACTCGACCTCCTAGGATGGGGCGTAGCACCTGAATACCTTGTCGAAACTGGCCTGACTCCAGCAGTCGTCTTCAGGGTTTTCACGGATTTAAACCTTCGTTTACCCGATAATCTGGAGTTAACAGACGATCTCAAATCGTTAGCTTATCCTGGAATCCCATCTGCCGAAGTTGCGGAAGCTCTGAACTAATCTGAACTAAGTTCTCCGTGAGTCTCTTTTTTATGGCTTCGAACTTTTTCTAATGAATATGCAGGCCTCTTTGGACTCGTCATCACTATCGCCGGCTTGTGTTTTGCTCTCGTTTACCCGTCCGTATCGTAGCCAATAAAATTTTCCCCCTCCGCCTTGCCGTGTTTCAATTCTAGCCTATTCCCCTCGGTCTTCAAAGCTTAGAATTTGAAAGCGAGGTCCGAAAAGGGTCTGAATGGAGATGGTACCAGGAAATAGCAGACGAGACAAACGTTCTAAAGCGATCCAACGCCCAACATGCACAAATTAGGATTGCGGTGAAGGTCGATGCTAGACGGAAAATATACTGTAAGCGGGGATGATGGGATGGGGCGCAGCTCGTCTCCGGTTCCAACGTCAAACAGCAGGTATTTCAACGATGCCCCCAGGAGAACAAGATATCAAGACACGACATTCACATTTTGTGTACGGAGCCGCCCGACCCACGACGATTCTAAACGATCGGCCTTACAGTCCAGGAGCTATTTCCACATCATCGGATGATCCGGCTGATAGTCCCCGACACATAAGGTCCTCAGCAATGCTGGTGGTTTAGCCATACCTCAAAGATCCAGCATATGGGGTTCTTCCTCCGCTGGAACACGATATCGGGAAAACTAACCCAGGACGGCAAGGCTCGGAAAACTGCTGACGATCTGGAAAATTTCTGACAGAGACCCGAAAGTATTATAATTAGCTCTTGATGCCTGTGAATGTGATACTGTGCACAGCAGACAGGCGTCGCAAGACTGATGAAAAAGTGGTGATGACCCAGGACGTCCACTCTCTGTGGACGATCAGTCCTAGCCACCAGCACGACGCATTTGACGAACGCAGTGAAGGAACACAAAGGGTGGTCCAGGAGGTCAATGGAGTTGGAGAATTTCATATCCCGTTTGTTGACCAGGAGGACCAGCTGTGGAAAGAGATGGAATCGGGTGCTTGGATCCCAGGCTTTGCAGACCATTGTGCCCAGGTGCTGTGTTCGCTTGTGACGTCGCCCGAAGTTGAATCAATTGTCAAGAAATACATACTGATACGAGGTGTACCAGCCTCTGTGCACTGCATATTGACCCTTTCCCAGGTCTAAAAGGCAGATGTTGAATTCGAAAATTTCTTCAAGCCAACCTTCGCAACAATGGCATCCGATGGTCGTGGTGGAAGGTCGATAAGAGGCGTGGGAACTTGAAGCACCCACAAGAGTCCATAAGGAGACAGGGGCTTCCCCCTCTGGATCCTCAGAGAGTTAACGGCGCCAAGGAGGGAATCTTTCATACGAGAGATATGCATGAGTACTAGCATTCTATCGTTTCTATTGGGAATTATTTATGCAAGTCAGTTAGCATTAGTTGTCTGAGTCGTCTCTAAAGTAGTTGAGTGCCTTTCTTCCTTGAAATAAAGAAGCGGGATGTCGTGAAGCATAAACCCCCGCAGCATACGCATAAGCCGGAGAAAAGAATCGGCCGCCACCATATGAAGTTGGAAGACAGAAGCGCTCCGGCAATTGGCATTCCTAATTTCCAATCAGACTTTATTCGTGCCTAAGGTCGTAATAAACAACATACCGATGAGACCTCCAAGACCTTGGCCAGGATTATCAGTTAGAACTCTTAGATGGTAACCTCGGAATGCTCACCTGTGAATGTGAAGCACACGCCGAAACGAGCGCCGATTTCAGAGTCGCTCTCCGCCACTGAGGCGATCATTGGGGCAAGTAGGCCAATATCTATTTGCGTGCATCAGTACCGAGGAGCAGTGGACGACCGCGCCGCACTTACAGGCTCCAGAGAAGAATCCATACAAAACGGCGAAGATGATCGTTCCGGGAGCGTTTGTCACTGCAAGCGTGCAGAAGACGAGGATAGACGCCACAAAGACGCACGGAATGATCACATTGAAGGCACCGAACCTGTACACCAACATATTCGGGGCGACACGGCCGACGACGCTTGCACCGTTCAGGATGGCGATCTGGGAAATACAGCGGAAATGGTTGGTGAGCAGGGGCTACGAGGTGAAGAAATGGAAGTAAGCACCATGTAGAACGCGAGACCGGAGCTGATCCCGTTTTTTATGGCATTCAACTGCACGAAGAATATTGGGTAGTAAAGACCAGCAAGAACGAGCGCCGTTCTGATAGCTAGTTGAGAAGTCCATTCATCTCTGCAGACGCGGATATGCTCACCCAAGGATGAGAATGACATAAGGTAGGTCTCCCAAGAAGTGACGGACGAGCTTGAGGGTGCTGCCCGCCTTCTTTGCGTTGGGCGGATACCGTGGCTTCATGAGGAGAATAGCGATGATCAACAGACCACCTGTGAGACCTGCACTGGCTTTCACGCCAGAATGGAACCCGAGAGAGCCGTGGAACCAGGCGTTGAGCATGATAGGATGGATGGCACCGCCAAAAGCCGAGCCCTGACCTGCCTCATGAGCATATTGATGAGCAGATGGTGAGTATTAATAAGCCTACAGATGTTGCGATTCCCAGTGCAAGGGCTCGTCTTTTCTGAAAGTAATGCGAGACGATGCCGAGGGCGGGTATGTACATGATGCCGACGGATATCCCGAGACCTAAGCCTTGAGCAAGGAACAGCTGGAAAGACCGTAAGTTAGACGACGAAAATATGAGAGGATAAAAAGAAAGTATTCGCCTGGTAGTACTTCTCTGCTTGTGTTATTGATATCATGAGCAAAGAAAATACGAACAGCGCCGCTCCAGCAATCATAAGATGATAGCTAGACACGATGGTGTGAGAAAACAGCGGGGCGGTCCGCGCAACGAGGCACCCACAAGTAGCCAGAGTCAAAACCTCTCCCGGAAATAAGGCCGACAGAGAGAACGAGGAAAAGTTGTACGCTCCCTATCCAACTACAAGGGCGCGTGAGGGTCAGGAAGAGAATAACGTAAGAAAGGTTACCTGATTTGCGAGGATGTGCTCGTATTGACGAGATATTCACGTACGTAGAAGTCTGTCAATGATTTAGAGCAGAAAAGGTAGAGAGCAAACCCAGCGACGAACCGTTGTATACTCCGTAAGCATTTGTGTATCTAGACGCTACGCCTCAGTACGAGTCTCAAAATAAGCGCCGAAAACCACGCTCACCCGAACGTCGCAAACTGAGTTAGGAATCTGAGCTAGCTTTAACATGGCTTTCAAAGAGATAGGTACGACGACCTTTTACTCACACACCCAGGACCACCACCCAGGCCCCCAGACCACCGTCCGGAAATGTGACATCAGCCTTCTTCGTTTCGTTTGACACCTCTGTGGTCTCAGTCGTTTCCTCGTGCTTTCCGTGCTCTAGTTCTTTTTCACTGAAAGGTGACACATCCTGTCATTTACGGCATTGTCAGTGGGGTAGCATTAAAACATGAACGGACCCTGGTGTACCTTTCCACCCCCACGATGAACAGACTCTACACTCTTGTTCATTTTAAGAACTGTCGTGCAGGTTACGCGATCACGAATTTCCGTTGAAATGCCGAACAGAAAAGAAGAGGAAGTGAGAGAGCGACTTCCTGTGGGAACAAAGTGGACAATACAGGCGTGAAGTGGGGGAAAGAAACGTTCAAAAGTCGTCTGCTTTTATGCTCCGCCCGTGGCCCGACCAACGGGCCAAAAGTTTGTCGCAGAGGCCCGACTAAACGGGCTAACACCTCATCTACACGACTCATGGTGCCAAATTGCGACCGCTTTTGGGTCGCCTCTCCATGTGACTGATCTATGTCACGGCTTGGAAGAACGGAAAGACAAGGCGAGCTCCAGGGAAGGTGCTCGTACTTGCTGAATGACATTAAGCGGACTAATCGGGAGCGGGTTGGGTTCTCCAAGCCAATCAACAGGACGGATTGAAGTAAACAAATGCTATTAATGAATAAGCTACGGCCGAAAGAACACCTCGCCGAAAAGACAGCCGAAGAAAAGGAGAGACAGAGACGACATGTAGGCTCACATATGGAACAGCTCATATCATATCATATGAACCTGGAGGGAGACGGGCAAATGAAAGCTATTGCAAGTGAGATGGCAATCGACGAGAAAGTAGTGACCAAGAACCCACCAATAGAAGGTCCAGGAAAAAAATGCGGCTGGACATCTCAATGAGTTTCATTAGTGGGCGCAAACTGCGTTTGTTGACGTTGTCGGCAGCTCTTCGAAGCGCATGTTCATCTTCAACTGATCAACTGATTCCAGCCGATACAAACCGATACAGCAGCATGTGGCTCTCCCCTGATCGAGGCGACATAGCATGATCCGCAAACTTGCTGTGTAATCATCATTAACACCAACAACAAGAACCATGGCAGTCGCCTTGGTCAACTCCAAAGAATAAATGGCGAGGCAGAGTTGGTTCCCCTCAGGTTCCTATAGGTTTGCGGACGACGCCTTCGAGGTCAGGGTTGGCTGATCGCCAATCAATGTGCGAGGGCTTATCGTGAACGTGTTCTCCTTGACAGAAGTTAATTGAACATAGTGTGAGGTGCCGGCGGTGGAACATACCGTTAAAAATAGCACTGGCTATTGTGAACGATGAATTCTTCCATCATTTCATCGTTAATGTTGTTTAAAAAAACCAGACGAAATGAGAATGAAGGAAATATCGGTAGGCTGTTCTTGATGAACTGATGTTTAGTGAATGAAGGCTGCAGTCCAGGTGTAAGGTAAGCGGACATACAAGCTGTCTAGCATCGTCGGCAGAACCCATGTTGCCGCCATTGTGGGCGCATGAAGCGTTGAGGTGAGCACCTGCCGTCTGTAAGCTTCATGGAGATGGAAGCTATGAAAAAGGAGGGTCTGATGTAACATCGTTCTGGGGTGCAAGGCACTTTCATGCCTGCTGAGTCATGGACGGTGTCGAGGCTGTAGACCTGTCGAAAAGAAGAGCCAACCGCGCAATGGGTGGGACAAGCAGTCGCAAAAAATTCTATTTGTATTTCAATTAGTAAAAACACAAGGTATCTATTGAGCGTTTGGCACGAATCGACGTAGAGAGTAAAGGACCAAACGCACCAGTACGGTAGTATAGTGCATGAAAGTCCTTTTCTTCCTCCCTAACTTTCATCAGCATCAGGTCGTTTTGATGTTTGTATGCTCGGGTCTGTGAAAGCGTAATTGCACTTCGCACAGACAAAGAAGAGGATCATCCTCGTCTCCTTGCGTTTCGATTGATCTTGGAAATGTACCGCGCTGCGAGATATTAGAATGAAGAATCTGGCAGTGACCGAACTAACGTACTCGTCATTACCGCATTGCGGGCATACAATGTTCGACAGAGACGCGTTGTCGCGACTGTGGGCCTATAAACCAGCTACGTGAGTCCGTCGTACGAGACTTGGAAAGTTGGGTGACCTACCAAAGTAGGATCCGCGCCTAGGTCGGTCGTAATACCAACTTGCTCTCTGGAACATCCTTCAGTTTCGATCTGGCTCGTCTAGACACGAGATACTCACTTTGTCACCGTAAGCAAGTCATTCCTGTACACGCACTTGTTCTCTACCATCTCGTCGTATTGGCATATCCGACACGCGTAGACCATGATTCGTCGATGAGGATCGGCTTTTGGATAGAGCAGGTTGTTGCATTCTTGGCAGAAATGAAGAGAGGCCTATTCACGGAGAAATGAAGGCTTTTTCTAGTGATGTGAAGCACATATACGCACCATTTGGGGATGTCTAACGGTCGCTGGAGCCCACTATGAGACGAAGGTGACGATGATGGTAGAAGACAAACCAACGAGTGAAGCTGAGTGAAGGCAGAACATCGACGGGTTACGTAAGCGACAAACTTTCTTTCTTGACCAGCCACTGGCAGAACAACCGCTGGCAGGTCGGTTTTCTTCGAAACGGTGGGGTTTTCATACTACTAAAGTATGTGACATAGAGAGCCTATTTTATCGAGCTAGTGCTTTCTCTGGTTTAAGGATGACCTCAGGTTCAGTAGTCGCCGGTCTACAATTCTGTCATGCACCTTCAAAGCTAGCTTCAGCTTGGGCCGCCAACTCTCATGTTTCTTTGGTGATCGTGTGGACTTTGCTCCTGGATGTCGCCACTACCTTGCATGAGGCTATCACAACGTAGATGTCTCGCGGCGAGAAGGGCTGTGCCTCGGTTCCCTTCTCCCTCTCGGGGTCTTCAAAATTGCGACGATCTTGCCTGCACGACCACTGACTTCAACAGCTTTGCGTTTTAACGGCTTGCGCATCCACCAGTCTACAGCCTCGAGATCTGGATTCTTTCACCCTCGAACACCGGCGGCGACTATTCTGGTGCCCATATATGCGGTCTCCATCGTCCACGAGCTCACATGTTTGTCGATCGCAGGACCACGTCGCACTCAGGATTTACATAGCCTCTTGAACTCCAATATGGAGCCACAGCAGCGTCTTTGAGGTTTACGAAAGGATCAATCCATCACCAGTTAGACTAGGCAAATACTCAGCAGATTCCGCCTTATTCATTCGATCGATGCGGCAAGCTATTGAACTCATGCAGCCGACGGGTGTTTCTGTCAGGAGACTACTGCAGACGTTTGCGGCGCCTTCAACTGTGACTTTGGTCGAGTTTCAAGAAGAGGTATTGTCCTCGATTTTCCTGCGTTCCTCTTTGAAGTTTGATTTTGCCTTCAGCACGCCATTCCGTGTTGATTGATGGCTCGTCCCGAACGGCTTCTCAATTCTCCTCTCTCAGCACAACTGATTCCTGTCTGTGTTCGCCGCTGCGGTACAAGGGCAGAACGCCGCCGCCGCGGGATCACTTCACCTCAGACAGCACCTTTCTGATCAAATTCAAAGGCATGAATTTGAACGGCCAGTCCCCCCAGCCAACGCTCGATCTTCACGCCGGGCGTGTGCGTGTTGGAGCGACTCTGAATTACTGATCAACCATCGGCATCGCTCCTTCCAACTGGTGTGAAAAGAACCTGAAAGTAATCACCACTCAATCTCCTCTTCGGTTTCTTCGAAACAACGCATCTGGCTCTCCTCCACTTTAGGATGGCGCTCAGCTTCGACAAATGGCGACGGCAAATGCATTTCCAAGAATAGAGGGAAGCTGAGATAAATTTATCGAACCAACTGTGCACAAGTTGCAACATTTGTGCGTAATCCTCGATGCCCGTCAGCTAATGAAGTATCTTACTGAGCTGCAGGCATTCTCATGTCAGATAAGCAGGCCCGAGCCCCGATTATACCGTCTACCAGGCGGACTCTTATCTGAAAACTCGGGGCATCTGGCGTTCACCGATACTCTAATGCAACCACTTATCAAACTCGCAGGTATTTTCCTACTGAGTAAGGTTGAATCCCCGCTTTGCCCGCGGTTTAGATATTATTGTCTGTCTCTCAAAGCGAACCTCCTTTCAACAGGTCGCAAAAGAATATCCGAGGCACACGAAACCTTTCAGACAGCGACGCATGAGCTGTCTGTCAATGCCTGTTCAACGTTCATTCCTGGTCGGCGCCGGGGCCCTCGAATATCTTTTGGAAGAAGAACCCCGTTCGAGCTTGAAGCTAGGTACTTACAACTTCGTCGCAGGCGCACTCCGCTCATTCATTACCCACTCCACAGCAGCTGGCAGCCTGAGAATGGTTGTTCAAAGCCCATAATGCCCTCATGCCAAGTCCCGCTAGATAACGTGTCTTAATGCCCGAACAACAGGCTTTTGCGCGCTCTTCGTTGTGGTACTTCGCAGACGGCAAGGTGCGCGGTGAGGTGAATTTCCTTCCCTTGGACGTGTGGTTGCTAGGCCCGCCTTGGCAGAGAGCGGGCTGGTCTCTTCATGAAGCTTTCGGTGATTTGTCAACAAGAGGTTAGACTATTTTTCGTAACGGCATGTCTTCTACCTTTGCCGATTGGACCACCGCCGAGACCGCTTTAAACATTTTCATAGATCGCCTTAATCCCGCTCAGGGTTGTCGCGCCGTCCAATCTTGGGTCGTAGGCTTGTGCGCAGTTGTTCAAACATTCACCAGCATTCCTCGAGTATACATACTGCTTTTCAAGTCGTAACGGGCTCCGTGGATACAAGCAAGCTTTCAGCGGGAGTTTATGAATTTTCTGCCGAGATCAGGCTCGCGTCGACATCCGCTCCCGCCGAAAGATCCATGCAATTACCGTATATGTACGTAACGAAGAAGCACTAGCTTGTCTTCGATAATTTCATCAACGTCCAAACCATTCACACGTACCCCCGATGTCTGCGCGGCATTCTGTTATAAAAGACGACAGTCCGAGCTAATCCTTGTTTGAGTTTTTGCCCTCGTCGTCCCCACTTGTCGTCGCCAACTTCCTCGTCGCTCTTCCTTGCGGTCATCGTCAATCGTTTCTTACTCAGTAGCCATGAAGTTCACCACTGTTTTCGTCGGCCTTGCCGCTGCCGCCGCTACCGTTAGCGCCAGGTCGTCGGAGACTAACGCTCAGCGCTTCCAACGCGGTCTGCCACCACTCCCGCCTTCGCGTCGCGCTACTGGGGTCGCTGGTAAGTTGTTCACCCCCCACGTATTTATGCAAGAGGCTTATGAGACGCGTCAATGTAGCCGCGAGGAGACACCAACCCTCCGGCATCAGCGGCTCTTGCAATACGGGCCCCGTTCAATGCTGTAAGTGCCCTGATGCCCCCTTTCGTTTGTGTATCCATAGCGCTGACGCTGCTCGTAGGCAATTCGGTCACCCATGCCACCCCCATAATTGCTACAACGATCAAGACTCTTCTCGGACTGGTCGTTCCAGCTGATGTAGCTATCGGCATCAGTTGCTCACCTCTGTCTGTCATTGGACTTGGAGGCAACAGCTGGTATGTCTCTTCTCATAGTTGTACATCTGCCGTGGCCAACTCGCGCTTCCAGCAACCAACAACCCGTATGCTGCGAGAACAACGAATTCAACGGCCTTATCGCCATCGGCTGCTCCCCTAGTACGTTATGACCCTGCTGTGGTCCACGGACGTTCCTGCTGATCGAGGATCTTTTTAGTTAACATCAACCTTTGATTAACGAGCGCGAATGATGTGGACCACGAAAATAAATACCTTGTGGGCCGCTCTTCCACCCGATGCACCCCCTTCACCCGACACCTTCCTGACACTTGGCACTGACGACTAGACCCGCATACCCTCCATCTGCATTCCTGCATCTCCCTCTCTGACCCAGAAACCCACCTTCTTTTGATCAAGAAAAACCGTGGTTCACTCCTTTGCCACGCTTCTTACCCTTATACCCTCGTACGCCTACGCTAGTTCTGAACAATGCACTTGTTTCCATAATTCTTGCCTGGGTTTCTCTTTTCGTTGCAATCTTGGACTTTAGGGTTGTTCGGTTTACCTGGTATCTACCACTCTTCTTTTAGGCTGACAGCTACGGCTGTGCGCGACGAGTCGGACTAGTGTGAACGGCCATCTCGCTTGTTTGTTTAGCACGACGAAACAACGGGCGTCACGATTGACGTGCCTCTAGACGTTTTTTGACAGAAACGGACAAAAATAGACATCTTTCATGAATTACGCGCTTCTAGCGCTAATGTATCTGCAACCGTGGTATGGACTCTGAGGGTGAGCGTTGTTCCTGCAAGATATTGCCGCTTACCCTGGTTCTCAAGCAGGCCTCGTCGGTCCGTGATGCACGCGTAGCATGGGCGGGTAACGAATGGCAGATGTGCACAATTATCGCCGCTCTACAAATGCTGACAGATTGTGGCGAGAAGTGGAAGGTATTCCCGCAATTTTTTAGACTAATGAGGAATAGAATCTCCAAGCCCGTCGAGAAATCTGAAATGCCGTAGCGCGCCTTCAAGAACTATTCAAACAGACAGCTCTTCCGCAGCTCGAGTGACATTCTGACACCATGCCCCCATCGAAACAGGAAAAAGAAGGCGCGAAATATTGAATTCAAGCATCAGTCACTTTAAAAACTACATGCGTTCTATCAGGCTTCAATGAGCCGCGGAGAGCTAGGAGGCTGTCAGACAAATATGCATTCTCGTCTGTCAGAAGTTGGGAAGTCAGAAGTTGGGAAGTCAGTCGAGGTTTGTAGGCCTCAAGGTTCTATTTCTCTTCTAAATAATTATATGCCATTAAATATATATATCGATCCATTGATGGAAAGGAGACGAAGCCGCAGTGACAGTTGCCGCAGCCTTGGCGAGGTGCGCCACAGTCGGTTCCAGATCATGACCATAACTGGATATCGGCGTCGGACCGTCCCGAATCGGAGTCTGTAATCGAAACCTTGTTTTCACAGCTAGCAAGCCACCTCGGAATTTCCCGGCCCCTCACAATTTCGTCCACCGTCGTCCAAACAGTCGTAATCAAGAGCTCGTCGCCGTTCATCAAGATGGTTAAAGGTATGCCCCGTCGCCGAATGAACCTTTGGGGTTACTGCTGACGATGTGATCCAGTATACAAACCCGGCAAGGTACGCAGTTGGGTCTGGAGTGGTGATTATGGGACATGAACCAACCTCACACAGGTCGCCATCGTTCTCCAAGGCCGTCAAGCCGGCAAAAAGGTCGTCGTCATCAGGCAGCTGGATGAAGGCACCAAGGAGATTCCTTTCCCTCACGCTATCGTCGCTGGCGTCGAGCGTTACCCCCGCAAAGTGACGAGACGTATGGGCCAAAAGAAGGTGGCGCACAGGAGCAAGGTTAAGCCCTTCATCAAGGTGTGTTTGCAGTGCAAAACGCTCTATGGACGTGTGTGACCGTTGTGCAACGTAGATCATCAACTACTCCCACCTTTTCCCTACGCGCTACGCCCTCGAGCTGGAAGGCCTCAAGAACTCCGTGTCGGCTGATACCTTCAAGGAGCCATCACAACGGGAGGCCGCGAAGAAGACGATCAAGAAGCTGCTGGAGGATCGCTATATAAGTGGGAAGAACAAGTGGTTCTTCCAACCTCTGAGAGTGCGTTCCTATTTCTACGCCTTTTGAAAAGTTTCTTACTGTTATTTTCTGCAACAGTTCTAGGCGTTATCTTTTTGTATCCTTATGCTCACAAAAAACCCTGTATGCCATGATGATCATGCCTTTTTGCGCTCTATACATTTGCTATGACAAGTGGCCGAGACGTGACATTGGCGCGTGTACGTCTATTCACGAAGAAAATAAGCGTGCCGGTGATCCGTCGTTCATTGCTGGGGTCTGAAGACGGACGGCAAGGGGTTGAATCACATTGGCACTGTTATTCACCTTGGAAAGCCGATCCTATTCGTGTCTTTGCGTGCCATTTGGGAATGATGATGTTCTGAGGATTGTCGATTCAGATGAGAGAGGGCATCGATACCCATGAACAGATGGTCGCTTCTTTTATCCCGTGGTCGAAGTTTCATCTCCGAAGTCGTGAGCCATCTTATAGCAAATTGCTTTGGGACACGCTAATACAGATCCGCATTTTAGTAAATCCGAACTGACAAATTTCTGGTTGTCGCGACCACTGGCGCCCGGCGGGATCGAAACAAATTTATAAGGCACCCACCAAGGCAAATCGTAAAACTTGGACATCGACAATGTGATTGATATATGATCCCTGAGGGTCACACGCACATATCTATTTACCAATTGCATAAGGCAATTATAGGACATGATGGAGGAGCGGGTTCGGGCATGAGAAGCATGGCCGAGGGCGATGGCGACAACACGGGACTGCAGCCTGCAGTGCATTCCCTGCTCCTGGCACGATGGCGCGATGATGCTCGCCGCTTTCAAGACCCCAATCATTCTTCGTGGTCACGCCTGGCTGACGAGTCGACGGTTCGGGCATGCTTCCGCCAACGCCGACCCCTCAATGCACAGTCTCCGGTCGAGCGCTTCTGCGGAGGGATGAAAAGGGCACGCTGAGTCGCCCACATCTTTGCCACTCGACACCACCACGCGGCGATGGCTAGCCAACGTACTGTCTCAAACGGCTTTCATCCTGAAGATCGCCCCTCGGGAGATACCCTAAAGTTGGCTCGCGACGAAAAGAAAGAAGTATCCGTTTCGGTCGAGGAGACAGGGGCAGACACACCATCGTTTCCAGAGGGAGGCACACAGGCGTGGTTGACCCTCTTCGGAGCGTAAGCCATTCAAGTTCGATTCTATGATCTCCCGCCGTTAAGTACAAATCGTCTGGCTTAGTTTCTTGTTCCAATATGTGACCTTTGGGTGTGATCTCCTTATCTCGCCCCAAAAATGCCAGCTGACCGGTCTCTGAAGGTACATCAACGCGTTTGGCGTGTATCAGGACTTCTATATCCGTTCATTCCTTACCGATTATACCCCAAGTGCGATCGGGTAGGTCAACATTGTCTTGAGTTGTGGTGTCTTTATCACTCTACCTTCCAGCTGGATTGGGGGAACACAAATATTTCTCAATTTTTCCAGCGGTGTATTCGTCGGGAGAGCCTTCGACCGTGGATACTTGTGAGCAGTTCATTTGCTGCGACACCCCAGAAGCTGACGGCCCTCCAGCTATTACCTCATGGCCGCTGGCGCGTTTGTGCATGGCCTATCCTGTAAGTTTATCTTGCCACGAGTCCAGGATTCGAGAACTAAAACAGACCAGTGTTCATGCTATCTCTGTCACATCAAAACTCGTTCTATCAAGCACGTATAATGTTCATCCGAATCCCGATTCTTCAAGTTCTAATTCGCGTCATTTGCAGGTATTCTTGACCAATGGTGTTCTGCTGGGTCTTTCTGGTGGTCTTTGTTACATACCAGGTGCGGGTTCTAGGGTAACTGCACTCTGTCGTCGCATTAATTCACGGGCAGCTCTTGGTATAACATCACATTACTTCCACAAGAAGCGACCTTTGGCCATGGGTATCGCGTCGGCAGGCTCTGCGCTTGGTATGTCGTCGTCTTGTAAGTACGCGTCTACTAGCTCCTGATCGGCTTCTCTTTCACCAGGATCAGTCCTACATCCCATCATGCTGAACAAACTGATCAATGGGCACATCGGATTCCACAATGGCGTCCGCATCAGCGCGGCTCTAAATGTCGCGCTCTTACTCATTGGGCTGTCTGTTATGCGCACTCGCCTTCCACCGAAACCAGTGCAAACATTTCCCGTCCTTAAATGGTTTAAAGACCCTGCCTTTTGCGCGTCGGTCGCCTCGTAAGTGACGTCTTGTCTCTTGTTATTTCTGGATGTAGCTGACGCAGCTGCATTGCGCTAGCGCCTGGTTTATCTTCTTGGGGCTCTTTTACCCGGTGTTCTACATCCAACTCTTGGCCGTTATGCGTGGTGTGGACCGCAAATTTGCTTTTTATGCAGTTCGTGGCCATCCCCGCTTCCACACCGACCGAGTTGATGATCCGGACATCTGCAGCTGCCCATCCTCAACGCTGCGAGCTTTTTCGGACGGATAATACCACCAATGTTCGCTCCCAAGCTCGGAGTGTTCAACGTGTGGGTCTTCTGCGCAATTTCCTCAGGGATTGTTGTCCTCTTCATGGTCCTGGTGAGGGACGTGACTGGCACCGTCCTCGTCGCCATTTTCTATGGGTTCACTTCTGGTGGTGGGATAGCCCTTGTCCCTTCGACAGTTGGTAGGTCGATTATTCCTTAAGCCAAAAAGGGCACAGATAATGATGCCCTTCGTGAATGCAGCGGTCATCGCCAATGATGTAAGTGAACTAGGGACGAGGATCGGTATTCTCTTCGTCTTTGCAGGTGCGTTTGTCAGCAGCATTACTTGAGAAAATACTGAAACACCCATCTTGCTTTCTAGGTCTACTAGGACTCTTCGGTGAATAATTTTGCGGTGACCTGGAAGATCGCGGTTCTAACACTCCTGTGCACAAGCGACTCCCATATCTGGAGCCCTGCTCACCAAGGACTACCACTGGTTAAACGCCGGTCTCTTTTCGGGAGTGAGTTCTTTATCTACATCGGCGTGTATCGCAATGCTTGACTAAATCTGACCAAAGATATCTCTGATCATCGCTGGATTGTGCAATGTCGTCGCTCGACACTACGTCGCTCAGCGCAAAGGAAGCCATAGGGTCTAATCTCGTTTTAATTCAATAATTTCACGGTTTTCTTCCTCCCCACTTTTTGGATGATGAGTACATGTAGTCTGTCCGATGTCTGTCCGATATCTTATTGAATACCAAAATATGTTTCTACCCCCTGCAGTCTTTGAATCAACCCGGCTTTTGTAACTACTGAATCAACCCAGAAATTGAACTACTGATGTAACTAAATATGAAGTACTGATCCAACCCTATACCAAACTACAAATCCAACCCAGGTTCTTGATGTACTGAAGCAACCCTGCTTTTCAAGTTCAATTCTAGCATTTTAAAAGTACTGATACAACCTTTTTTCAACTTGTGATCCAACCCTTATTTCAGAGTGTAACAAAGTACTGGATCAACCCCCATTATGATTAAGAATATGTACTGATCCAACCCTCATTATTCTGCTAGAAAAGTACTGACCCAACCCTCATTATCCTCTAAAAGAAAGTACTGATCCAACCCTCATTATTTTCTAAAAGAAAGTACTGATCCAACCCCCATTATTCTCTAAGAGAAAGTACTGATCCAACCCCCATTATTCTCTAAGAGAAAGTACTGATCCAACCCCTATTATTTTCTAAGAGAAAGTACTGATCCAACCCCCATTATCCTCATAAAAAGTACTGATCCAACCCTTATTATTCTCATAAAAAGTACTGATCCAACCCTGCTTTTTTCAATTTCCTAATTGGGATGTCTCTGATCAACTGCACACAGCTGTGATCTTGTGCTACCTTGATCCTCTACCACCACCATCTCTGGCCTTCAATATGGGTAGAACTAAGAAGAACCCAAAGAAGAGAGCAGTAAGTGTGATAATTTGATATCTTTTGTCTTAGATCTACATTAACCAATAACATAGCTTTCCACATCAATGTCTGAAGATGCCAGTCCACCTAAGATCAAAGCCAGTAATCAAGATGATGCTAAGAGCTCTAGACGTTCTAAGAAGGTTAGAAGTAGATTCCCTTCTTGATACATCATAGATCTAACTCATTTCCACTAGAAAATACACTATCAGGATAACGATTCTGACGACTTCCTTTCTGACAACAACATTAAAGCTAAGAAACCTGGTCCTCCTCAACAGGTATGGTTTATATCATTGATCCTTGAATCTTTCTCTGATAAATCCATATAGCCAACCCGCAAGAAGCCAGGCCGTCCATCAAAGAAGGGTCAGGCAATCAGAACTGATCCACTTCCTGATCAAGATACTGTCATGTCTTCCCAATTTCTTCAGCCTCTCACACCTCCCCAGAAGGCCAACAAGAAGGATCCAAATGCTAACGAGTACACTCCACGTACTGCGCAGGCTGTCTGGTTCAGCATGCAAATACCTATCTGGCAGATTGAAGTGTCTCATATACCAAAGAAACAGCCACGTCACGGAACCACAGAGTCACCAGATATGAGGCCACTGAATAGGCTCACCCGGTTAGAGAAGGATGTATGGACATGTCTTGGAACAACACCTACAGCAAATGTGTACAGGCTGTTCCAGGATTTTGTGATTCTTTATGTTTTATATTATTATGATACTTTTACTGATTTTTTCTTGCTTTTTACAGGAGAATGACTACTCACCTCAGGAGTACAAGATCTCCAGTGGTCTCATCTCTATGCAGTTCTTTGGTCATCCTTGTGATCGGCCTAAGGACATACGTGCTCGCTCCTTTCTTCTTGAACGGGCAACTCAGGATCGCAAAGTTCCATCAAAGTACAAGGATAAATCTCGACCTGTTTTCCGTGTTGAGTATCAATGTCTTGGAAGTTGCAATGCTGAAGCACCTCCTGCAGAATCAGATGAGGATGTGAGTGAAGAAGAGGAGGAGGAGGAGGAGGATGAGAGTGAGAATAATCAAGAGGAAAGTAAAGGTGTGGATAAGCAGCTCAGAGGAAAGTGTGTCAGGAAGAAGCAAAGTCCAAAGGCAAGCAGCTGCCCTAGAAAGGTCAAGATTCATGTGCGTAATTATTTTTTCTTTTATTTCTTTACTCAACTACTATAGGTTGAGGTCATGACAAATGATCTTTCAAATGCTATGTGTCCGGCCCACCACAGGCATCTTGAAATGTCACATTTTGTTCGGCAGAACATCTTAGAGCTAGCCTCACTCGCAAATATGACAGCATCCCAAATTAAACTTAGTATGTTTTTCTAAAACTTATATTTTGAGGACTTTTGGCCTTCTGCGATCAACACCAGGTTCCACGCTACCGCTGGCCTACTCCAAGTCAAGTCAACAATATTGTTCAGAATGTCCGCCGTAAAGAAAGGCTTCTCAATGATCCTTTACTTGCAATTGGGCTTTTTGCAGAGAAAAATCCTGATAAAATCTTCTAGTGTGTTTTGTTTTGCTTCTTGATTATACTATTAATCAGTCAATATTTTAGCTACTCTCCCCCTGATTACACAACAGACCCTCCCACCAACTTTGCTACAGGAATTCAGCATCCCTTTG
>CACVBS010000038.1:657507-701966 GCA_902728275.1 Cyclocybe aegerita | reverse complement strand
ATACTAGCAAAAAAAATGGAGGGAAATGGACCGGAAATGGTGTGAACAGCAAGCTTGCTGTCCACAACAGTAATGAGAAGGGCGGGAGCAACAACTTCTCTCGGCAGAACGACGGTCCGATCACACACGTGATCTGGTCCGTCACGGCTCGTGGACGGTTCGGCACAGCCACCGGCGTGTCCGGGCCGGGGTACTGTCTTCCCCTCTGTCACCCCGCGTTGCGCGTGTTTGTCTCGGGGCCCTTCGTCTCCCGCGCCGTCTATCGCTCTGGGATGGCTGACACATGCTGACATGCCCTTCTTTTTTTCCCTAGGTCGGCAGTCCCTCCGGCTGTCTCACGGGCCATCGACGGCCTGTTGGGACAATCGGCCCCTATCATGGGCGTCTCCACTGCCACGGGCGCCTACGCGCTCGTGCTTGTCGTCGCGTTCCTGTGCAGCTACGCACTCGGCGCTCGGCACGGTCCTGCCTTCCGTCAGGGTGCTGCAAAAAAAGTGGGACCTGCCCCAGCCCCGGCCCCTCCTGTCTGTGCAGCGTGCACCCCACCGCCGCTGCCAACACATGCACCAGGAAGCCAAGAAGACCATGAGGCGGTCCTCTGTTGGGTACGTCAATACCCAGTCTTCATATGTGGTACTCAGGCTAATCACACCTGTGGCATAAATATTAGGCAAGCAACATTATTTGCACGTACTCCTACAAGACAAAGGAGGAGCGCATTGCCATCAGCAAGGCCCAACGCACAGCAGCTCGTGCTGCAGCCGAGGGGGCTTGAGGCCTAGAATTACATACATAATAGCTTTATTTAGAACGCTCTGTAAATACATAAATGCATGATCCGACTAGCGAAACTGTCTTTTGATGGTTGGAGACTGTCTTTTATTTGATGAACTGTTGGTTGTCAGTCCAGATATAGTTAAAATTTGATGAAAAGACGTGCCCCGACTGTCCTTTTTTTGACCAACCGTCCTTTTTGTGGCCCGTGACGGCTTCGGAAATTGATGGCCAGTTCATCAAAGATGGTTTTTCGAGCGGCTTCCCTGCAAGTGTCACACTGGCATGGCAGCTCACCTCGCTCAAGCTCCCAGTTCGGATCAACGTACATAAATTACAACGCGCACGCAATGTGTGCATGTCAAGGACACAATATCTATACACATCAAGTCATCCTAGCTTTCCTCTCTTCCTCTCCCACCAACACACCCCATTTCAAGAACAGCACAATGCACCCCTTCATTGTCAATATGGTATCAAAATTTAGGTAAGTTATTTACATTTTCTATTCCTTCCTTATTCTTCTCCCCTTCCTTTCCTCATTTCCCCTCGGCGATGTGCACGCTCAGCGCTCGCGCACCATATCAGGCCCACGCGGCCTTGGTTTGAGTGATGGGACGCTAAGCGGGGAGCCAGCCCATCTCGCGCCCACCTCGTGCCCGCCGTGGGCTGAGCCCCCACGGGTCGGCAACGCGGCTCGCTCGTTTGGGGCGTCCGCGTCACACCGTGACGAACCGTCCTTTTTGGCGGTCCGAGCCCTACTTAGTCAGCGCACCATGGGACCCTGCCAATCTTAGTCAGCGAGGCATTTCTTCCCCGCTGACTAAGACTGGTGGGTCCCCACGGCCCGACTGTTAGTCAGCATGCAAGCAGAGCAGCCGGCGTAGGCCCGGCACATGAGTTGAGTGTGCCAAGCCCCTCGCAAAGTCCTGGGGTCCGACACATTCATAAAGATTCTTGAAGATTCTGGCTGGATGTCAAAGAAAGAATGAGAGGCTCACAGTGAAAATGGTAACAGAAAGTTGAAGAAACCTACTGTATTGATCTGTGCCAAATGTTGAAGATTGGGATATTTCAGTGGAAATCTTTGACAAAAGTCAAAGAACGTCAACAAAAGTTGGAGATTGTTGACAAACATTGACGAAAGTTGACGATCGTCAACAAACGCCGACGATCTGGGACTTTTGGGTGACATATTCATTGCAGGGGGTGGTATTTACATGGTAAGCCCTATTTTTGTCCATGGTGGGCCGTTATAGAGCAGATATGCAATATGCAACCGCAGATCACTTTTCGTGCGGGCGCTCTACTTGCCAAGACAGGAAACATCATGAACGGCGATAAAGCCGAAGGAGCTTGGCTGTGCTTGTGTAAGCACCACGAAATCGAAAAATCGCCCCAGGTACTCATGCTCCGGAAGCGAGCGTTCAGCTTGCCTGACGCTCGGATCCCTTGCCGACGACAGCTACGACCACACCTTTATACCCTTTTCGCGTCACGATTATGCGCTAGACACAGCCCGAGCGCTTATCTGGACATTTATCCCACCCAACACCAACGCCAGACCCCCACAACCTCTCTATCTTCAACATGGAAACCTCCCCAGACGCGCTCATTGACGGATTTTCATCCGAATCCACGGTTATTCGAGCAATCAGGGAGATTGGGTATGGGAGTGTATGTATATCTTCTCGGGATCTCGTCGAATTTTCGTTGACCCTGGAGCAGCTTGCAGGCATGGTCTCCAAAGTCTTCGAACACCCTTTCGACTTGACGAAAGTCCGTCTACAATCCCAAGTTCTCGATGCCACTGCTCGTTTCAGTGGGCCCATCGATTGTCTGACTCAAACGTGGAAGAAAGAGGGTGTGAGAGGGCTGTACCGGGTCAGTAATATGTTGAGACTTTGGCATTCCCTATTCATGTCGTTTATAGGGCCTCCCAGCACCCATTGTAGGCGCCATGGCTGAGAACGCCTCTCTCTTTTTGACCTACGGAGAGTTTCAAAACGCGATCCGATTGGTGACGCATCGTCCACCGGAGGAGAAACTGCCTTTATACCATCTAGCCTTGGCAGCTGCTGGAGCCGGAGCTTTTACGAGTTTTCTTCTGTGAGTTTAAAGTGCAGTGCAGTGAAGTTTTATTGCCATCTTTCTAAGTTCTTCTTAGCACACCTATCGAACTGGTCAAATGCAAGATGCAAGTACAAATGCTCGTGAACCCAACAGGTGGCTCGTCTCGGTCCCTTCCTGGTCCAATATCGGTTCTTGCCTCGGTGATACGTACCACAGGCATCCGTGGCCTCTGGCTCGGCCACACTGGTACACTCATTCGAGAGACTGGTGGGACGGCAGCGTGGTTTAGCACGAAGGAATATGTCGCCTCGCTCCTCCTCGCCAGACGCCACCGACGTGAAGTAAACGATAGTTCTGTCCCAACCAGTGCCAATTCGACGGAGCTTCGCCCGTGGGAGTCAGGAGTATCAGGTGCTTGTGCTGGAGCTGCATTCAACCTTGCTCTGTTCCCGGCCGACACTGTCAAGAGCGCGATGCAGACTGAGGAAGAGCTCCGCCCAACGACGGGGAGGAATGGCCCGAAGCCGACCTTTGGGGGCACATTCATGGCGATGTACCGTGCACAGGGGATACGTGGGCTATATGCCGGCTGTGGAATCACGGTGGCAAGGAGTATACCCAGCAGTGCGATTATCTTTTTGATTTACGACGGACTGAAGAAACAATTTGGATAGATTTTGCTAGACATAGATTGAAATGGATGAATCCCTTGAATCCACACTCGATGCTCACCAACGTCGTCTTGTCCACGTCATATGACCCACAGGCTTCGCGGCCCGCGAGAGTCGAGCTGTCGAAGGAGACTACCCACGATTATCTTTATCTCTCATCGTCCATAGTCTCCTACACACCATGAATCCGGAAGGGGCTGGCTTTACTCTTGCAGAAATACTCCTCGCACTCCAATGTAAACTCGAGAATGGAGACATCGACGCAGAAGTGCTGTCTAGCCTTGATCGTTGGAACGAGAGCGACTCAAAGTTGAAGTAAGTGCGCAATATTCGGGCCCATGCTTTTGTCGGTTAACCACGTCCAGAACTTCATACGAAGCCGAGGTGGGAAGTCCTTGACATTTCTACTATTCACCCCGTTTACGGATCTCTCTCAGTTTGCAGGTCAGCTCAGAGTTTCGACAGTCGTCAATCGACTTCTTGGCTGTCGACACAATGCCACCCTTCCAGTTAATCAACTCCCAAATGACATCTTGATCTTGATTTTCGAATGCCTCCAATATGATTCTCGACACTCCTTTCCGCCACTCTTCAAGGAGGAAGTCACACAAGCAAACAAGTGGATGTCAGTTTCACAGGTCTGCCGGCGCTGGCGCAAAGTAGCTATCACAACCCGTTCTCTCTGGCAGCACATTGCTATAGGGCACGTTCGACAACCCAGCCTTCTGGCGATCATGTTCTTTGAGCGCAGCTCCCCCTTCCTGTTCATTTCTACGACAACACACCATTGCAGCATCAAGGAGTCGTGGCGGAAGAAATGGAAGTATTCTATGACCTTATGCGTTCGAATGTCGACCGTGTGGCTGGCATTCATACCTCGACATGTGGAGATATCGACTTGTCTCTGCATTTTCTGCTCATGGACCATTCTCTGCCATCGCTTCAAAGTGTTCAGTTCGCATTTCCAGAACCGCCTGACGGCGAGCACTTTTTACACTACGCCGAGTCGGCAATCGTCCAAGAATCCGACATCGAGTCCTCAAAGACAATCAGCAGGCTATCCGTGCATTCTTTTGACATCTTTTCCCTCGAAGTCGATTGCAGCAGCTTGACTCATTTGAGTCTGCAGAACCAAAACTCTTTATACCGCCCCTCCTTAATCGAATTTCTCGAATTTCTGCGCTCATGCCCGCTATTGCAATTCCTTCGCCTTGCCGAAGCAGGGCCGTTGGTGACACACCCTCTCCCGATCGATATTCAGCCCGTGCCCCTATCTTTCATGCAACGCGTCGAGTTTTGGACAAATGGTGCATCCTATCGGATGTCCCAGAAGCCTTTTCTTTTACTTCCCTGTCTTGAAACACCTGCGACCACGACAATCGTCTTCCCTTTCAACCTTAACTTCTCCGTCCTCCACCATTATCCTGTCTTCGAGACGTTCCTCAAGAAAATTACGTGCATCCAGTTTCGATCTAGCTCGAAAAGCTGCTATGTTGTAGCCGGCGGGTCGTTCATCGTTTATGTGGAAAAGTCATACAGTCTCTCAGGCTACGGATTACACAAGCATCGTATTAGCCCCCTTCCTCTTCTTTTCTCTCAGATAAACTCTGTGGTCTGGAAAATCGACTATTGCAGCTTACCGCTTGATTGGGACCTTTGTGGACAGATACTGAAGCACTTCGATTCAATGCAGACGCTTCACTTGTTTTTTGGTGATCCGCCCTCCGCCACCTTCTTCCTGGAGTGTTTGACCAAGGAGACAGACCCACCACTATGGCCACAGTTCAAGGAGCTTGTCCTCCATTCTATACATCACTCGAATATAGAGAAAATCTCGAGGTTCTATCGGTGCAACGTACTCTTTTCTCGATTTAAAGGTGTTCTGTCCAAAGACAAGAGGACAGTCGTTTATCGACGACGGCACTTAGGACCGATGGAAACGAGTTTTGTTGTTCGTATAGATAAGTACTTCCCTTTCCCGGACGCAGAGATTCACGGCTACCGTCCTGCCTTGCATAATTACGATTCGTTCTACGAAGACGACTTGCCAGAGTAGCATTGTGTATGTTGACGTCTGCCCTCGAGCAGCTCAGCAAAATTTAACCGTGAATTATGAGCACCTTCAGAGGAGGATCGCTTTCGCATTCTCGTGTCTTTTGTGTAAGGCAGTTGCGCGCAGACACCAGGTGAGCGCCGATTTGGTATGTATTTGCTGATATCGTCCAGCCTCGTAATGAGGGCCGCTTATCTAAGCGTCATCACTCACGGGCCGGAACGAACATGCACTCACTCTTTTCATGACCACTTTCAATTTGCAACCACCATGACAAGGTATTCCTACAAGTGTCGGGGTCTGGCATACGGTCAAATTCGCGTTATCTCTGGCGACAACCACAAAGGACTGCCTCTTAACATTTCTCCCAGTTGTTTCGTTTTCTGTCCTACCTAATCCAAGAAATGGTCACTACGTCTCGGTACGAGTTTGATCCTTCCAAGGATCTCTTGGATATGAAGGGAAAAGTTGTCATTGTCACTGGTGGGAAGTACGTGCTACTTCCATTTCAATCTGGCCACTATTCTGAATTCTCCAACTTCTGCAGTGGCGGGATAGGACTGGAGACCGTCAGACTTCTCGCTCGTTCTGGAGCGAAGGTCTACCTCGCTGCCAGGGATCAAGGACGTGCAGAGGCGTGTATTGAACGGTTGAAACGCGAAGGATCTGAGCCAGGGGGTGGGGAGGTGACCTGGTTAAAATTGGACTTGAGTGACCCTAGGGACGCGAAGAAGTGTGCCCAGGATTTCCTCGCAAAGGAGAGCCGGTTGGATGTATTGGGTGAGTCTTGGACGCATGGAGATGGAGGAGCTGCACTCACTTTGTCTTACTCAGTGAACAATGCTGGGATGTGAGTATATGCGTCTTGAAGCACCTTACTATCATCTTGAACCGTTATTCCAAGGCTTTCGGCACCTCATACAATTGGCCCCGACGGAGTGTCCACTCTGGCTACAGTGAAGTGCGTCTACACTGGCTGTATGTGTCACGTTGGAACTCTGACAAACTCTACAGCTATTTGGGCCCTTACGTCTTTACACGGACTCTGCTGCCTCTCTTACAGCTGACGGCGAAAGAATCCAACTCAGATGTCCGGATAGTCAACGTATGTTCTCTTGTTATAGGTTTTGGGATTATTCGTACACCTTCGTTTAGGTGTCGTCCATGACCCACAAGAACGTCCCAGCCTCCGTCAAATTCGACGATATCAACGACTTCAACACCAAGTTTGGTGGACTGATGCCCGGCCTCATGCGTTATGGTACGATCACGACGACCTCGTTCTTCCCTTTCGTCACCCATACTTGCAGCTCACGGCAAACTCATGCTCACTATTTGGACTAAGACATTGCAGAAGAAGCTAAATGAGGAAACGTCAGCACCTATCACAGTCATGGTTGTTCATCCAGGTGCCGTCGACACCTTCTCGCACAAACTTCCTCTCGCGTTCCTTTTCAAGTTCTTGATCGGCTTCTTCATGGCACCGCCAGAAATTGGCGCCTACACTCCTGCTTTTGCAGCTGCTGGGAAGCGCGTTGCAGAGAACAGGGTCACATATCAGGGCGTGTATCTTGAAAATGTGCCCACTGGGCAGATCACCGAGCCTCATAAGGCGGTACTTGACGAGGAGATCGGGGAAACACTCTGGAAGACGACAGAATCTTTCTTGGAGCGTATTGGCGTGTAGTATACATCTCACAAACTTAGTTTTTATTCTCAGTGAATTTGCAGTGAATCATTCTTGCGTGTTGCGCACGAGCGCAGATGACTCGATGACCCTACACAGCAATGTACTACTAGGAGTCGTTTTCTTTGAGTTGCCTTCTGCAGAAAATACGAACAGGTCTCTGAACATGTAATCTTTGGTTATGAAGCCTTGACGAATGCCAGCCGGGGCTTGGGGCGATTCCAACGCTATTTGTTTGTCCCAAAAGTCAATAGTTCCCCGAAATTAAGACTCATCCGTCTTGCTTCTAACCACCATCTAGTTGGATTCCGTTCTACAATCTTCCACCCACACCGCCTTCAGTCTTCATGGGATCCCTGCAGGTCCATCTTGGCCTTCACGTTCTTTCAAGCTCCTTGAGCAAAAGATTATCTGATAGGTGGCGTTTCGGAGTCAATGGCAATTTCGGCTAGATGTCCGACACGTTATCGAGAGAAAATCCCCTTCAGATTTACAGAAAGTGCGTATATGTGTCTTCTGGTCTAACCCAACTCTTGCCTAACCCGAAGTTTGAAGCTACAATCTAAGGTGAGACGAATGAGGAAGTTGGTTCACACGTCCTTTGTTCTGAACACGTGGGACGGACCGGTGGAATTCTGGATGAATTCACATGCAAAAGGAAACTAGAGGTGAAGCTGAGAGCAACATCGGACATCTGTGTTTGTCTTGTTACTCCTACATCGACCGAATTTTTTGCGGGTATTGAATGCTCACGCCCGATCTGACTTTTGTATTGACTTTTGACCTTACAGGCCATTGCAACCCTCCTTTGGTTGGGTCCATTTGTCTCTCAGTGGTTTTGTCCAGAACGCAGGGTATCATCTGGGAACGGAGCTTCCAGTTGCTCCGCTACTCAGCTACTTGCTCTTCTGAAGCCGTGGGATCGACTCAGTGTTGAACGCCACGTATCGTTCCAAAAAATTTCATTGGACACTATTCTATCCACAATCCTACGTTCCATCTCCCCGGCCATTCACTCGCCTCTCCGCCGCCATGCCCACCGCCTTCTCAAAACCAATCTTGCCCCATCCACTTCCGATTCCATCGTCTCTGAACCGTCGCCCCATTGTTCTTGCCTTCTTCGTTTTCCTCCTCCTCCGCTCGCGCACAGTCACTCTTTCCAAGGATGCTCTCGTCTCACTCAAGAACTCCCTACCATCGGTGTACAAGTGCCCATCGAGAAAGAAGAAACTGAACCCGGATGAGCTAGCGAAGGTGCTGCAGCAGGTGTATGTTGACGAACCAGATGGTTCGAAGACCCTTCTGGTGCCCTATAGGGAAAGGGTAATTAAGGTGCGCATGATGTCACTTCTCAGGGCCCTGACTTTCCACTCAACCACGATCTCACAGGTTCCTATCCGACCGACCTCCAAATCCAAATTTGTCGCCGACACGCCTCATTTCTCACTCCTTGTCGGTACCGCTGCGTCGAAACCGAACATCGATCTTGCCTTCCTCGCCCAACTGCGTGCAATACTTTTCCGTATAGCCATCCCATCATGGCGTTCTTCAGAGGCTGGTATCGTTGCATTGCATTCAACTTTCCTTGTTCTACGGACAGTTCTCAGCATCATGGTGGCACGGTTAGATGGCAGGATTGTACGAGATATAGTGAAGGCTGATGGAAAGGGATTCTTGAAGGGGCTGGCGCTGTGGTTTTTGTTGGCCATCCCAAGCTCATTCACTAATTCGATGGTACGTTTGTGCTCGGTCCGCCTGGTGTCCTATCTAAAAGTGTTATAGATTCGGCATTTCCAATCCCTCCTTGCCCTGCGCTTGCGCACACGACTGACACGATACCTGCACGACCTATACCTCTCTTCTAATCCGGATCTACGATACTATCGTGCATCTAATTACCTAGAAGGCATTGATCAATATCTTACAGCTGACGTTGAGGCATGGTCCAACGCCTTGAGCGGGCTTTAGTGAGTACCTCCCGTCATTCGTCTCCTTACTTGCTTACCTGTGTCTCGTAGTGGAAATATCCTGAAGCCATCCCTTGATCTGGTTCTATTTACCTCCCAACTTTCTCGCTCACTTGGTGTCCGAGGCACCTTGCTACTGTTCCTTAACTACTATACTACAGTCGCGATTTTGCGCGCCGTCACACCCGCCTTTGGACGTTTAGCCGCAGTCGAGGCCCGTTTAGAGGGCGAATATCGGGCTGGCATGGGAAGGGTTGGACGAGAGGCAGAGGAAGTCGCGTTCTACGATGGCGGTGCTCGGGAGAGGGACATTTTGACCAAGGCTTACATGAAATTGATCAAGCACGTCAACTCAGTCTACAAGGTTTGTTGATTCTCATTAATTTATGTTCTTTCTCACATTTCTGACAGATCCGCATTGCATACGAGTGGACGGAGGACTACGTTATCAAGTACCTCTGGTCAGCTGCTGGATATGCCCTCATCGCGGTTCCTATTCTATACACGAGGACCAAACGTTCGTTGGGTCTTCAAACAGGTGGGCCACTCGGAGATGGCAAAGACGAGGCTGTTGCAGGTCGCACGGAAAGTACGCCGCTTTCTATCTCATTTTCATTTGTTCTGACCGAGGGTTCAGCGTACATCTCGAATCGCCGTCTGCTTCTCTCTCTGGCCGATGCTGGCGGCCGCCTCATGTATGCCTACAAGGACCTCCTAGAGCTCGCAGGTCTGACCACCCGACTCTATACGTTGCTCTCCACGCTGCTCAACCTTCCCAAGGGGTACCAACCCTTGCTGGTAGAGCGGGCCGACGAGATTTGCCTCAGGAACATAGACGTGCGGATACCCAGGATCTCTAAAGGAAAGAAGCACGGCCACGAAGACGAGACCAAGACCATCGATAAAATCGTTGACGACGAAGATGAAATCGACGTGAAGCCCGTAGAAAACGGTCTCAATGACCCACCCCTCGTACATGATCTGAATCTCGTCATCAAGCGGGGTGACCATATGATGATAACTGGAAGCAATGGAGTTGGGAAGACTGCCGTTGCCCGCGTGCTGGCTGGGCTATGGGATCCCATCGATGGCGGGGTGTCGCTCAACGGCGAAGAGGGTGGCCAGGTCGAGATGCCACGAGATGAGACTGAGGCAGACGCGTTCTTTGCCCGCAGTGCGAAGGCTGCACACACCCGCCCACGTCCGGCTCTCTACGTCCTCCCCCAGAGGTCGTACATGCCAGTCGGTAGCTTGCTGGAGCAGATCATTTACCCTTGCTCGTATGCCACGTTCATCAAGATGACTTCTTCTGCGCCGCCTGCCCCAGTTCGGACGAGCTCGATATCGTTCCTCCCTGTTGCGCTATCGCGTGCAGCATCGACCACCACTGCGTCAGCGCTGCTGTCGTCTACGCCCTCTCCCTCTGCTGCGGCCCTCCAGGAGATTCATGAGATCCTCGAGAAAGTTCATCTCGGGTACCTCATAGAGCGTGAGGGTGGACTCCATGTGAGAAAGGAGTGGAGAGATGTATTGAGTGGCGGTGAGAAGCAGAGGATGGGTATGGCAAGGGTTCTTTGGTGGAGACCTAAGTGGGCCGTTCTCGATGGTGGGTACCTTCGTCATCGTTCTTTGTTGCAAATTCATAGTCTGACTGGATGGTTCTTTTCTCACATTCTAGAATGCACAAGTGCAGTTTCCAGCGATGTGGAAGGTAGAATGTACGAGGCTGCCAAGGCATTGGATATCACTCTCATCACTATATCTCTACGGTATGTTGTCTCTGTGCTAGTCCGCGAACTCCGTGAATTCTTACGACATATCTTCCATTATAGACCTTCCCTCGCTAAGTATCACTCTCAGCTCCTCACCCTTCACGGTCCTTCAGGATCTGAGCCCGGCAAGTGGACTCTATCTCGCGTCGGCACAGCCGAAGAGCGGATGAGTGTCCAGCACGAGATCGACGTATTGGAAGACAAGCTACGCGATGTGGAAGGGTGGGAGAAGAGAGTGAAGGAGCTTGAGGCAATGTTGAGTGTGCAAGAGGGAGTAAACAAGGATGGCGAGCTCGATGAGCTCGAGGCTGAGCCTGTCAATGGCTTCGAGGAGGAGGATATGACAGCGTCACGCGACGATAATGGAGAGGCGGAAGAGGAGGACCACGCTAGTGTGAGCGTCCTCAGTGCGTCTGAATTCAGACGTGACCAGGAGGAATATGCAGATGAAGAGTTGGAGAGTGTTGGTCTTAGTGAGGATGGCTTTGCTATTGATGAGATTGAGGAAGAAGCGTAATACAAGTCGATAATCCATTCATTCCTATTCCTCATTCACACCTTGGAGTTTATTCTATGTCATTCACCTGGATCTTCGGGACGGGGGCGAGGCTACGGCAAGGTGGAAACCGAGGTGAGTTGTTTATGAAAGAGCAAACGAGCTTCTAGGGCACACAGCAACAACACGAGGCTCTGTACACCGACGTCGCGCCGGCTAAAATTGCCAAAGCAGTTTATTCGTTCATAAGTGTTCATTCGTCATGACCATAAATGTAATCGTAAGGTATACTACTGCTACTGCAAGGTGCAATTTGTAAGTAATTAACGTTCGACGAATACCCAGTCATCCTGATCGATCTTCCTTGGTTTCCGGCAGCTCCAGACATCTCTTAGAGCTGACATCGACCTTGTGGTGCCGACCAGAATATTTGCTAATGTAGGAGTTGAAGGAGAACTACGGCTGCTAGGGGCGTACGTTGACCGTCTAGGAGTTGTAGCCGACGCTTCGCTAGGACGTCTTTTCTTCAGCCTTCTCCGGCGGTGTGTAGGAGTCGACGTCCGAGAGGATTTCTTATAGCGATCCATCATAAAGCGATCCAGGGCGAGCTCCTCTGCTGTTGGGGACTCGATAGACGACCATGCGCCCGATATTCTTTGGACTTGTGGGACAGAGACAGGCAGACCGGGCTATAAATACTTGGTCAGTACAGGATTCGCCCAATATCCAGGGGAGAAGCGGGTTACCTGAGAGAAGTTGCCTCGGGCAAGATAAGTTAGATAAATGTTCGCGTTCGTCTCGCAACAAGGGGGGTCCAGAGAAAGGTCGAGGTCGGTGTTAAAAGTGAGGATAGAGTAGTTGGGTTGGTGTTGGTGCGTCTTCCCCAGTGCAGCGCCTTTGAGATACACGTCGAGGCCGCCGAGCGTCGAAGACGTCTGTGTCATTCCACGGAGCGATCGTTGCTCTCGTGAATAGGGGCCGAAGAGGTCCTCGTGCTGCTCCTCGAGGAGATCGAACCGTGATGAACGAGGCGAGGACGCCAGGCTGGAAATAGTCACTGAACGGAGTTCAGCGAGATGTTCGTGCGGAGGGAGACCAAGATAATGCGAAGATATATCTTTGTCAAAGTCCTCCTGCCGGATGTCGGGCTGGGAAAAGACGACTAGGTCTTCCTCGGGGTCCCAGAGTACGGCGAAGGTCAAGGCGGACTGAGGAGGGACAACGTCCGACCAGCGGTAGACACCCTCGTCGATTACGTCCGGCTTGCTAGGGATTTCGAGAGGCTTCTAGGAAAGAAGGACGGCTACTTCAGCTCTCCAAGAGATGCGACGAGGAAGATGTGGACTTACCAGCATGATACCCATTTTTTGCAGGGTGCAACTTCGCTGACGACGACCCCTTGGACGAATGGGAGCGAGAATTAAGTCGACATCCTCCCCTCTCGTACAATCCTCGTCATTATAACCGTTGGGAGCCAAAGCCTGGCGACACGAGTATTCTGTGGGAGAACATTCCTCGTACGTGATTACTACAACCTGGACAACTTCGACATCTGAAAGGGCCTCATGCAAATATGTCTCTGAGGGTTATCGTAGGGCGTGTCCTACACGTGTGGATCCTCGAGGTGAAGAGTGAAAGTGAAGAGTGAATAGAAGCCGAAGACGGCACCGTTCCGTCGCAAAGTGAACTTTGGTATTTATCGGAACGAGCCTAGACTGAAGGGTTGGAGAGAACGAGGGATTCAGGTGGCTATAAAAGGCACGCAAAAATGCTGCGGGTGGCCACCAAAGGTCAGTCATAACGTGATGGAATGAGGAAGAGAAGTGCCATTTGACTCAGGTTCATTAATGTGCAAGAGAATATGTCAGCAAAAGCACTACTCGGAGGGCCACAAATTTAAGCTTCTTTCGCTAGAATAACCCACAGAGAGTCCGAGTCGAGGACTTGTCGAGGACGAAAGAAAAGAAGATCCAAAAGAAACACATTCCGGTACGGGGAATCGAACCCCGAGCTACCGCGTGAAAGGCGGTAATGTTAGCCGTTACACCATACCGGAGATGTTAATCTGATAAACATGATTAACTAGATTCTCTTCGCCTCCGTTGATCGCACTGAGGCGCTAACAGAGCACCAGCGCTTAAACCCAAGTTCCACTTCGGCCTTCTCCAATTCACACTACGGAGGATGAAAGACTCGACAACTAGCCTATGATATTACCTTTCGGCTGCTCAACTAAAATCCATACTAAGTATCGTGCCTTCAGGGGAAGCTCGGCCTTAGCCTGTCGATTCAAAGCAGAGTTGACAGGAGCAAAGGAATTCGGTCCGATCGAATGCCAGACGCCTTCAGATAATCGCCCACTATCTGGGGAGGGGAGTTCCCGTACCCCGAGTTTCTTTGACCAAGGGCTGCGGCACGAAAGCGGAACAGCGCACGTTTCATCTGCCAGTCATTTACTGAAGCTCCGAGAGGATGGCCTTCAAGTTGAGCGATCTTTTCGCATTCTTCTGTCGGATTTTCGGCATTCCATGTCATTTAACTACACCTTTCGCTAGCTGGGAAGCATCGAGTGTGCGGGTGTCGGTCATGTACGACTCGGGCGCCCTTCCTACGGTCTAAAAGTTGCTTCCGTTCAGCGCGGTACTGGCATACAAATACTCTGGTAAGAGCGGGTGAGACGGCTGTTAAGACTTGTATTTTGAAATCAAGGTGTAGTTGGATGTATGATTAGATCCTAGTGTCGCGCTCTCACCCGGCGTACCTGTCGAAATTTTATTTGACGGTGGAGCGAATCCTTGCATGACTGTTTCCTTGCGATCGGAGAAGGGCATCGTCCTCCGTCCCCGCTTCCTAGGCAGTGTCGGCCTCCCCTCCAAGGCGGTATTTGCCTCGGATGCTGTGGCTTGATCCGTTGCGCACAATAATGCCATACGTTATCCCTACACCGATTCAAACCTGGCAGCTGAGCAAGCATTCATCCTGCTGTCTGAATTATCCAGCATGTCTAAATTTCAGAATGGATCCGTAAGTAAGTAAAGCGCGCAAGATCGGATCAGACTCCGTCGTCGAGTCCTCCGCAGCGCCAGGAAGCATTGCCGTCGGACTGTTGTGGGTCCAGGAACGGATGTTCGTTCATCCAATGGAGACACTTCCACCGCAAAGTCCGTCGAAGCGGAATGTCACTGCAGCAACTCTATTCAGGCGACCCGCCGAACGAATTAATTCACAAACTGTCAACAGATTGTCGTTCCAAGAAGCAAGGGTATGTCATTAGAGTGCACCGTATAGTATGTAAAGGTTCATAAAAATAAAAATGGATAAGTTAGTCCCAAAAACAAGCTATCATACAACCGGAAGAAAAGGAGCATAAGTATCCCGCGCAGATCCTTAAAGGGTCATGGATCGGCCTTTGGCTGGGTAGCGTCGGGCATCGGTGAAGGAGATAGGTCCAGCATTACCCGACCCACCCATCTTGGTAGCCACCGCCGCAGCGAACTTGTCAAACTTGTCGACCACGCTGGCCAACTGGAGATCCCGGCACAGTTCTTGCAGCCGGCGGGCCGCCTGGATTCGTTCCTCTCTTTCCTCCTGTGTGGGAGTCATGCCGTCGTCATCGGCCGCAACTGAGACATCGATGCGTTGGAGTCGGTGGTAAAATTCGGGGCCACGTTCCACGCGGAGGCTGAGGAACTCCTCCAGCGCCGTACACACATCCACGACGTCCTCCTCGAAGCACTGCACGGAGATGCCTTCCACGGGCGACCCGGCCAGGTTCGACATCGTCTCGACGACGCTGTCGACGGGGAAGTACGGCGAGATGTGCAGCTTCCGCAGCCGCTGCAGGGGCGTCGCAGACGGCTTCGAAAACACACTGTCCGACACCGCCGCTGTCAGCGAGAACTCGTCGACGGTGGGGCCGACCGCAGCCATGATCCGCTCGGTGCAGCGCGTGTTGAACCCTTCGTCCTCGTGGTAGCAACTCCCGATGTCGAGCACCTGCAAACGACACGCTACGGGCGTCGTCGTCCATCCCGAGTGTCCGAGATGCGTGTCGCGGATGGTGAGCTTGTGAAGAGTAGGAATTTGGAGTAGGGAGGGGAGGGAGAGCTCGGATCCGAGCACCGGGTGGTCTGGTATGTCTTCATCGTTCATGGCGAGGGGAACACAAGGGTATGCTCCTTCGAGCTCAGGGGCGTGCAGCTGGGAGCGAGTGATGCGGTCGAGGAATAGCTCTTCGAGGTTGCGAATGGAAGCCGCCATGTAGACAACAAACCTCTCGCTCCTGGAAAATTGGGTGAGCTTCCAAAGCGCCTGTAAAAGTTTGCATACCACGTACAAAGGAGTCCTTTGCTCATCTCCACAGTTCGAAATCGACAGCTGTTTCAAGTTGTTGAGGTATGGGAAGGGGGTAAGGACACTCTTGTCCAAAGAACCTGCAACTTTGAGAACGAGCTTGCTGATGGCTGGGGAGGCCAATAACAAAGTGATGACCGAATCTGCCCGTACACGAGGAAGAACGGGGAGAAAGTGGGCTGTCTCGCTCTGGGTGCAGAGCTCCAGCTCCTCAATGTAACTGCAGTAGCTGCGTGGCACATTTTCGAGGAAGCGTTCGAGGGCTTCATAGCTGTCCAACTTGACTTTCTAGAAACAAAATGGTATCAGAACGGCTCGTCGCCACAGGATTCGAAGCACACACCCTGAATTGCGCTGGAACGCAGGCCTGGTACGTCAGCTGATCGACTTTAGAGAGGGCCTTGACGTCCTCCGCGTCGAGGGCGTCAATGACCGCCAGCTTCATCTCGTTGGGGAGGGCATGCCACGAGGCACTGGGAATGGCGCTGGATGTGGGTTCCATTGAGTTCTAATTTGGTTTGGCGTCGAAGGAGGGTTAGGGAAGCTAATGGTGGTGCCTCGGGTTATATACAGGCGGAAGATTTGAGGCGACCCTCAAATCTCGCCCCTTAATCCGTCCTCCGAAGTCATCGATTCGATTTCGCGAGGATGTCGGGGTCAAACACAAAAAAATAAATCAGGAAGGAGATTGCTGTTGTTTGTTGCAGCTCCAAAACCTGTGCACCATGCTTCGAATTCCTATCCGATACGCTGGCACTTCTTGTCTTTGAATATCCTTTGATGAGGCGTTTCCATGCGATGAGCTAGCTGGAACGCCTACGTCAGGGGAAAGGTCGAGGGAACTGTCAGATTTCGTACCATCCGGTCTCGGAACTTGGTTCCCTAGGCCGCCTGCCTGCCTTGTCGGACCTGGGCTTTCCCGTCATCGCGCCTCGCATTCTGCCATGGCGCTGATTCATGGAATTTTACGATGCAAGAGGCCGTATTAGCACGCATTGTTCTAGATTCAGCGCGCTATATGGGTCCGATAAGTTGGGAGGTTTTCTCGCCGGCGTGCACGGAATGACGATTACGGCGCCACATACCTTAGAATCTTGCCATTGCTTGACTTGCCCAAAGTTGAAGGGCATGACGATCTCTGTCGTGGACACGTCTACCAGCATCAAATCTGTACGGAACAATTCAGCCGGCCGAGGAAGTGCCCATTTGATCCTCAGCGGCGTTTTGGCCAATGGTGGATTGATTGCTTCGAGCTCAAGAATCCTTTTTCTCGTCTTGGTTTTCCCCGCAGTCCCCGCCGCACACGTGTATATCATGCGACTATCCGAGAAACACTCTGATAATGAATGATCAAGATCCTTTGAGCAAGGATCCTTGTACGACGGGATTGCTTTCGACGCCCGCCATTCCCGGTATTTGCGCTTAGCCGCAGTTGCCTTTAGTCGCAGTTGCCTCCGAGCCGACAAGGAGAAGCTCCTCAACGTCAATGACAGATACGTATTGTCTCCCCACAATACTTACATCTTTTCCATCAATTATGGGCGCGGAGTGTTCATGAATCTAACCATCGTTGCTTGTGGTGATGGATAGAAACTTGTCTCCACTCATGTCGAGATTTAAATTTGAAAGGTCCTGTGTCTCGCGCTGGTGACCCGCAACATGCGGAAGAACAGGCTTAAACCTGATGCTATCTTATCGCTCTTTCATCGCTTCATAGTGAAGAAAACAATTCGACATCTACATATTCCCATACGCGTGCTGGCGAATCTTACACTCTCAAACAGTTATCTAGTTCCCTCTCGGTTGAATGCATTGTATTGACTGCCTGCACAAGAGGGCAGATATTTCGTGTCTCAGATCTCTTTACTACGGACCTTGTCCAACGGTGTGCTCGCAGGGTCACCGAAGCATGCATACCGGACACAGGCCGTAAGACGTGGATTGGGGTTTCAACACTGTCTGCTGTGGACTGCTTCCACGTAGGTGCCCGATCACTTGTCTTGTGATTCTTCTCATTGGTTCAAGCCACTGCGCATTCGTGGAGATTCGTGAGCGTATGGTGGTGCGCGAGGCTGTGTCGCAACTCCAAGTATCAGATACATCAGATCTGTCAGTTGTGTGTACATTCCGGGCCAGCCGGGAAATCCCCTCATCGCCGGCGCGTTGTTGGTAAGTAGCGAGGAGGCATTACTTCCAAGGGCCGGACGCACCCAGTGGGTCTGGATGGTGTCACGGTGGGCGCCTATTTGTGACCGATCGAGAACGTGTCACCGATCGCGCCTGATCGAGCCCCCACTTAGAAGCGCCTGACGCCACACTGCGCGAGACGCTCACCTCGACGCAACCGGCACCTCGAGCCCGGCTGTGATAAAGCTACCCCCGGGGTCGTGTTACGGTGATGTGCATGCACACCTGTGTATTAGGCTAGGGGCGCCGCCGATAGCATCGTGATGTGAGTTCAGAGTAATAGCAGTTCGGTGTCCCCCTAGCTGAAGGTGTGCTTTCGACTATTCAGTCCAATGGCTTCTTCCGCCCTTGGTGGGTGGTTGCGATGATAGATGCTGCACAGAAAAGATATGGGTCAGAACCGGACTAACTCTATAAATAGAACCGCAAGGTATGCTGTGAAACCAGTGTCGTACTTCGTTCCAAATACTACTATGCTTCCGGAAGAAAGGGCTCCGCCGTCACTCCGAAGCTGCAACACCACTGTGTTTGATAACACATGGCTAACTAATGGCGTCTTCTGCTCCTCAACGTTTCTGAACGAAGTTCCGGGTGCATTTGCAGCGTTCCCAGATACCAGCAACATGAAAGAACATCAATACTGTTGGAAGCGGGAGGGTAAGACCTAAGGGCATGAAGGACGTCATACTGCGGACGTGACGTTCTGGGCATGGTAGGATACGTGTCGCTGGTTTACAAAGCACAAGGGTGAGTCCGAGTCGGACTCGACGACTCACACTGTAGCGGCATCGGTATCCAATTTCAAGGGAATACCGAAGGGTCCTGAGCAGCGTCACCCTCGGGCACTGCGAGTGGTTTTGAACCTTTCATCAGCATCTCGGGTTGTAGAAGTATTTAACACTGGTCCCGTAGGAGAGGCCACAATGGAATAGCGAATATGGAATTAGGATTAGTTCTGAATACTTTGACAACCCAAGGTAGCCCAGGATAAAACTTCAGAAAAATGGAGTAAGTGCAAACTAAAAATAGAGCCCATTCAGTCGCTTATCAAAGCTAAGTATGAGAGAGCCTCGGTAAGACAGATTAGTTAGTAAAAGCACTGGAAAGTCATTCGCGATTATGTGCATTCTGAGAGTTTCGGTACCTGCTGCCGGCTTGATTATCATTTTAAATTTACAAAGGCCTTTCCTGAGCAACTCTCCGGCGCTGGAGGGATTCGGTGGAAATAGGGTATGTAGCCTCTTCAAAATCTCCGTTTGACGTCCATTTCCTTCCAAATACGCCGTCAACAAACATCTTGCCAAGATATCGCCTGATTTGCGCCTGACATCTATTTCGCCGAAGGTGTCGATGAGGGCCGATCTCGCGGAGAAAGTGCCGTCTGTCATAAGTGGGCGCTGGTACTCGGCCTGCGTAGGAATCTTGGAGCCGAAGAATTTAGATTATTACATAGACAGACGCCCAAGGATGCCTTCGAATTCTGCAACATTGGATACCAGAGGTACTTCTCCGAAACGTTCCACGGGCATGGGAAAGTGATGGGAACGGCCCTAGGTCAAATGAACGTGAGTTCTCTATAAACTTCCATGTCCGCCGATATTTGTTGCTCTCTTCTTGCCTCCAACCGACGGAAGGCGGTCAACTGTGCTCTGTCCTGAAGTCTTATTTAGTTTTGCTCTAGCTGTGTCTTCTTGACGGCTTCTAGATGGCGACTCGAGTGGTGGCTCGTCTCTCGGTAGACGACGCGGATCCTTTGTCAGTGCAACCGCCTCTGTACGAGACTCCAGACGAACGCAATGCACGAATAGCGCTGGAGCAAGCCGCCAAGGCCAGATCTGACACCATCGACGAAGAATTGGAGAGGATGAGGGCTAGTGAGAGGAGGGGACCAAAACCCATCAAGATCCTTCTGCTAGGTGAGTTCAGTCATACGGCACCAGGGTGGGGATTTCATTTGCATTTCATCTGGGCAGGTCAAAGCGAATCTGGTATGTTGCTCGACATTTCCAATCTGTACCTTCGATGCTCATTTCTGTCTAGGCAAATCCACAACGTTGAAGAGTGAGCTTTCTCTCGCGCAGGTGTTGAAGGGCCACATAGGTTTAACACGTTTGCTTAGACTTCCAGCTCATGTACGACCTCAAGGCGAGTTTCTGTTGACTGTCCACTACTATTCTCTTCTGACGTCTCTGATAGTCGTTCCGAGCGCAACGTGCATCGTGGCGAGCTGTCATTCAGTTAAACGTCGTCCGATCAATCCACAGCATCCTCGACGCCATGACACGAGCCGAGAAATACGACCACGGGCCCTCATCTTCGACAAGCTCTAAAGGCGACCTCCCGTTGCTAACTCCGGAGTTACTCGCCATTAAATCACGTCTCGAGCCGTTGGTAGAGGTCGAGAAGATGTTGATACGCCGCCTGACATCTGCCGGCTCCGGTGAAATCGAGGCTACCCAGCTGCAAACGACTAACGGAACCGTTGTACTGCCGAAATCTTCCCCAAAAGAAGTCGCGATTAACTCTACCATCCCCTGGAGAAGTGCATTCAACAAGCTGGTCGGGTCTGCGGACCGAGGTAGCTTTGAGAGCGAGGACGGGATTGACTGGGACGATCCAGACGACCCTGGGCCTGTTCTTCACTCGGCTTCAGAACATATGAAGCAGCTTTGGGCCAGTCCCATCATCCAACAGCTCCTCGAGAAAGAGAATGTCAGACTAGAGCAGCTTTCTGGATTGTAAGCCTTGAATCGTCTCGACAAGGTATTCATTTCGCTGATTTGCCCCCAAGCTTTTTGGACTCACTGGATCGGGTGACAGCCGCTCGATATATCCCCACTGATGGTACAGATGGAGTCTCGCAAATGCCGTTGTGACGTTTAACGTATATTCTTAGATGACATCCTCCGTGCGCGATTGAAGACGCTAGGTGAGCCTGGGGCCCACTTCTCTCCGACGTATAGCTAAATGATTATCATAGGAGTCAGTGAACACCGGTTCAAGATCAGCACCAGTGTGTAGCTCCACATATGATCCTTGTCTTCTTCCATATAACTTCTCGTAGGCGGCAGTGTTCGAGATTGGAAGGTCTACGATGTCGGCGGCCATCGATCACAGGTTAGTGTTAAGCTGCTATCCCTTGCCACAAATTCTGGGCTAACCGCAACTGTCCATGCCCAACAGCGAGGTAACGGAGGCGTTATGATGCCAAAGATCTGCCAGTACTGACCCAGATCCGTTCTATCTCTCAACATAGCTGCTTGGGCCCCTTACTTTGACGACATGGACGCGATCATCTTCCTGGCGCCGATAAGGTGGATACGATAAAGAGATATCAGTCATGATCTGGCGCTAACCGCTTTGTTCTTTTCCACTCAGTTGCTTCGATCAAGTCTTGGAAGAAGATCACAAAGTAAACAGACTGGTACGGATCGCACCACGTCCTGCGCCACTTCTCCAGAGCGGCTGGGAGTGGTCAGGTTACAGTGGTCTGCCGTGCTTACTATTACACTCTTTGCATTGCAGGAAGATTCGTTCAAGCTCTGGACGATGATCGTTTCAAATCAGCTCCTCAAGAACACAAACCTTATCCTGTTTTTGAATAAGATCGACATTCTTCGCACCAAGCTTGCATCTGGGATCAAACTTAGGGACTACGTCGTATCATACCAGGATCGCCCGAATGATGTCGAAAGCACGACTTCCTGTGAGCAATTTCTTCCTTTCTTTCGCTAGTCTGTCTATTTTTGGACCTAATCCCACATGGCGTCATTCAGATTTAAAAAGAAAGTTCGGTGGGTGTGCTGTCGGACACTTTGACGGGCAAGTTTGTACTCATCTTAGGCTGATTTGCAGGTGGCATTTTACACGAGCGTTCACCGCTACCACGAGTTTTCTATTGCCATCTGACGACAGTGACGGTGGGTGTTAATCATTTTGTGGGCGGCTGCGTCAATGTTCATTGCTTCAATTTTAGGACACCAACTCTACCAATCGCATTCTTTCCAATCGTACGATTCTTTTCTTGTCGTTCGGGCCGTATTTCTGCTAATTTTTTTGATAGTGAAGGACATGCTCATGCGACAGAACCTCATGAAGACAAATCTCATCTCATAAACCCGTGGAGTTGGGAGCATACGTTTCGTATCTTATTTTATCGCATTGTATCCTTGCTTGGTTTCATTGTTTCTTGGATCCTTTAGTAGTAGCTAACCTCACATGAGTTAATGTGATTAATAGTATCTTTGTAGCCTGCCTGTTGGGTAAATAGCGGTGATAACGACCTCACGGACCCATCTCACGTACAGGCTAATACTTGGTCCAAGGCCCGATTGACTCAAGCAGCGAGACCTTGCTCTCCATCAAGATCAAGCCACCATGCCATACCCTCCAGGTGGAGTGCGACGACGGGGTGTGCTGGGCTATTGATAGAAGTGGCGATGGACACCTGTCCCTTGTCTTCCATAGCTTCGAAGCTTGTTAAAGGCGCTGCGGCTTGATCGTTCGGCGCTTTCTCTATCCCATTTGCCCCACAAGAGGATGGAGGTCGGGCGTCCAGCTTTGAAGCCTCTCGTCCTTCCACCATAGAGCAGGACGCCCGCTTTCGCCTGAGAAGTGCCGTTCCCAGCGCACTTCCATGTGGCCTTTCAGCAGGCCCTGAGTCCCAGAGAGGGCTGCATTGCAGTACACAGAGCCCAAGTTGCCTGCGACGTCTCTGGGGTCGCCGTCTTCGGCCTCCTTGCCGTTAACCAGGGTATCTTCGAGTGACGGTAGATGAAGTAAGAAGAAGGGTATCGAAGACGAGTGGGCGCGTAGGATTGTAGATTTCGTGAATAGTGATTGGGAAATAAGCAGCGCGACCAAGGGGATTGACGAATCTTGCCCGAACTCCGCCCAAGCACCGTTCTCGTTATCTTTCGATGGGACTGGAAAGGTAGTGAATCCCCGAGCAAGAAGATTGTATGAAACGCCTTCCAGCTCTCGCACGTAGTTCGGCCCCATCTTCTTCTTCTCCGCTTTGCATTGACCAATTACCCGGAGGCGCCGTCTGTCTGCGGTTGAAGCAGGTGACGAACTTGACACACTGGCGGCGTTGTGTGGTAGCCACCACCAGCCGACAAGATCGACTCCTCCGTCTTCTTTGCCGCCCACACGTTTGAGTGACATTGACATAGTTTGTTGCAGAAGTTTCAGAGAACGTTCCTCAAAGGCATTGCCCCGATGAACGGTTGAGAGTCGTGGAGCTGACGCGACGGGCGTGGACGAGAAGTGTCGGTTTTGAGGGGAGAAAAAGGGTCGGAGACATGCTCGCCATGGACCCATTCTTGCATGTATTACAATAGATCCATGAAAAGAAAGCAGATTTGTTTTTCTGAGCGATTTCGGCGTGATGATATGGATTATGAGTCCTGAGTTCAAAGCAAGAAAGGAAAGTTGTCAGTTGCGAGATCACGTGCATCACTTTAGCCCCTAAACGCGTTGAAAACAACACGCGTCCGTGGTCGTGCTATAAGAGCGCCACGCAATAAATACATTTCAGATATATTTTTCAGGTGTGTCATTCCGTTTAAATTCTTATTTAATGACATGTGCATTGCAGCTTGAGCTTGATCTCCCGCACAGAACAGCGGAGATGCGAGTCATTCCATGCTCAAGGGCAAACCAGCCGAGAAAGGTCCTTCTGATTTCTGTAGCTCACATGCGCTCACAAGTAATGGCTTTCGACAATTGTGGAGACTCGTTTTTGGGATGAAAAAAGAGCGGAAGACGCTGAATTATGATATAGGCGCTGTAACAAACGAGTGGCAGGTATAATGAACGACCTTCTACTTGACGCAACCTAATTCTCAAGCGCAGGAGACCGACTCGACGAACCAGTTGGCAACAAGTCCTTCCTTGGTCTGTCCAGCCCATCCATTGATAATGGCAGCAGTCTCTTCTCGAGTCTTTCCATCGGCAGACACTTCGTCGTGGACACTGAAGAGTTGGTCTGGGTTCTCAGCGAAGCTTGATCCATCGTTCTAGGAAAAGGAAGATGGTAAGGAAAAAATAAATATTGGCAGAGTTGACACATACGAAGATGCCGCCTCCGGTTTCGAGGGCGAGCGAACGTCCAATTACTAACAAATCCGGTCAGTTGAGGTGCATTGATATCCTGAACGTCTACGAGCTAACCATAGTTAAACTCGGGGACGAGGTCAGTGGTAGTCGAATCAACGGTAGTGTCGGGCTTGAAGACAAAGTCGCAAGCCGTCAAATCCGTCTGGCGCTTCCGATTCACATGAGACTTCGAGGCAGCGACAGCAGTGGCGGTCAGGACGGCAACGAAGACTTTAGAGAGGTTGAAGATCATGGTGAAGGTAGGGAAAGTCGGCGGTCGTTGCTCGAGGAGTCTTGGTGAGGACAATGAGAAACATGTAGCCACGTCAACAATCCTTTTATATGGTCTGGACTATGAAGTGCCGTACTGGACTGATGATGTCGGCAAATGATTTCCGCTTAGTGAACAAATTTGGGTCCTTCAATTCTTGGTCGGTGGCAATTGCTGCGGGGCCAGGCGGCCCACTAGCTGAATGGTGATGCGATGCCTAGAAATGGCAAACGTCGGGCTCCGTGTGCGTTTGCGCGGCGTACTGGTGAACGTTGGTCGCTGGAAGACGCCTTTTACAAGGTTTATCACATAGGTTTCGCATGTCGTCTTCTATTCCTTGCGAACAACGACTTGGAACGTTTTAAGGGAAGGTAGATGTTCATAGTTTTGGCAGCCCAAGGGCCGTCTCGGCGAAATGAAACTGTTCGTGCGGTGGAAACGATCTGATAGTTGACGATCAGAGCTGGTAATCATCTAGGCTCTTCCTTACCCAAAGTCCCGTCTACCAATGACCAACCAATGCACGCAGCGCTACAGCGTGTACTATCTGTAGACATTATAGAAACTACTCACACCATAGAGGAGCTCTTTGTGAGGTGCATTGCGCAGTAAGTCGGTTGTCATCGTAGTTATGAACGCCCGCGGAACTTCAAAATACAAGCGGGATAGTGAATATGGAAAAGAGGAGACTTGACATTGGCGAGGTGGCGATTAGACCCACTCTCTCACCAGGTTTGAAGACATCAGAGGTCCAGAGGTCCTAGAATAAGTACCGACTAGATTTTCCAACGCACTATTGGCCATACGAAGCCATTCCAATGACAAACGATAGAGGTTAGTTACAGAATACTCTTCGAAATTGCCCTCAGTCAAACGTACAAGTCGCGCGAACTTGTGTTCTTGGAGTCGCCAGCTATCTTGGATGGAGGCTGGTAGTTTTGATGCTTCAGATACTTTTTACTGTCCAGGATTCGGCCAACAGCGAGTACGGGAATCATTATGGTATTAGGATACGCGATAGCAGTGGATAGCGTCGAGGAAGGGTAGAATTATTTCGATGCGCCGGTTGCTTTTTGTAGGTCTGCAAGAATCTTGTCGACCTCGTGGATGTGTCTGTCCGTCAGTTTCTGGAACTACAGGACTGGTCAGAATACTTGCAGTGCAACGGGGAGCAGACGCACCTCATCTAATTCTACAGAGTGTTTTTCGTATTTCCCGCGTTTCAAGCTTGCTGCGTGGTGTTTCCGGACTTGAACACGGATTTCTTCCGCTTTACGTTTTGCAGCCGCAAAGAGCTCCTTCCTAGCTTCAACTGTGGGTCTGACGGAAATTCAGAAACCAGAAGGGGTGCAAGTGGGAATGACGCACTTTGGTATAGGAACCTTAATGGTTCGACTATCCTGCCGATGAGGGACAACACCAGGAATCCCGGATTCATATAACGCCGCTTCCACCTGTTTTACAGTCTAGTGACGCGTGAAGCGGTGAGTTCTGGTAGACAGACAAAAACCGGAAGCAACCTCACATGTTCGTTGAATAAAGTTATCAACAACGTTGACCCATCCCTCACACCAACCGTAGCCAATTCCTCCAGCTTCGCGCCTTTCGGATTTTCAGGCAGCTTTACGCGGACAGGCGATAGCAGTGCCGGGGTGACACGGCCAAGTGCCCGAGCCTCTGACGCCGCACATTCTTTCCTGAACCAGTCCACTGCAGTCTGCATAGCAGTTTCACATTTCGCGTACTCCGCGCGCGCCGCTTCGTCTGTAATGGGTTGCTTAGACCCAGGAACGAAAGAGGCGGTGGATTTGGACTTGTTTTTGGACGCATACCCGCGTTGAAATGACAACTGCGTCCGCGAAATGGAGCCGGAAACCGACGTCGCAGCAAGGAGCCCTCTTGCGGTTGGAATTGAGGCCCTTATGACCGTCCGAGACAAAGAAATGCGAGCATGGTGGAAGAGTAAGGTGGAGGACATGAACTAGCGGAGGTAAAGTTAGAAAACGATGATTCCGGTGTTTGGGTTTGTAAACAACGGAGTTAGGAGGCGGTTGTGCTGCTAACAGCATTCGTTGAACTAGCAGGGTTCACAAAGCAGAGTTCACAAATCCATATTGAATAGCTTACAATACGTGAAAATCAACTATAGGAATGGTATCTTACAATAACAGAAGCATAACAGTGTTAGTGTAGGTATTGGTGTGGAAGCAGAGTAACAGAACAATACTACGAAGAGAACCAATAAAACCGAAGCGTTCGCGATTGCTGACTGCTGCCCTGTACATATGTTATTCAATTCTGGCGGCGTCCAAAGCGATCAAGGCCGAAGAGATTGGCGAGCTCTTTCACAGAAAGTCCTGGGAGGATTGAGAAATGTGGAAGGGGAAAGCCAACAGAGATCTACTCACTGCCAAGTTTCTTCGCGCTGCCTTCACCAAGACTTCCGTCGGCGAGAGTTTGCTAAACGAAGGACAATTGAGTGAAATGACAAGTAATTACTGATAGAAACTAACCTTTCTCTCTTGCATCTCCAAGATGCGATCTTCAACTGTATCCTGTATAACCACACGCTGGACAACAACCTTTCTCTGCTGCCCCAAGCGGTGGACACGATCGAAGGCTTGAGCTTCAACCGCCTGAGACCATCCGAGGTCGAGAGATATGACGTTGTTCGCGCGTGTAAGGTTCAGGCCAACACCTGCGTCGCGAGAGTTAGTATGATCAACGTTCAAGAGTTCGTGTTCACGAACCTCCACACTTCAACGACATCAACATAACACGAGCCTTCTCGCGAGCCATAAAGACCTTCACGGCCTGATCACGCTTTGTACGGTCCATGTCTCCTTGGTACCTATTGCAATAGCATAAGTCAAGGGCCCAAGAAACAAAAGGCTTTCAGACGCACTTGACATGAGGGATGTTCTTTTCCGTCAGGTAGTCAGAAACGAGTGACAGACATCCAGTCCACTGAGACACGATGAGCGTCTACCAGCGAAGGTATAATTAATCGAGGCTTCCCCATTGGAAAGAGAGGAAACATACCTTCTCGTCAGGGCGAACCTTCACAAGCGCCCCCAACTGATCCATCATGTACTATCGAGACGATGATTAGTCCCGAAAAAGCACACGAGAGACGCGCGCAATAATATACCTTCATCTTCGTCGAAGGCAAAAACTTCGGCATCAGCGCAATCTGCTCTGGAGTCGTAGGTCCCTTCGGATTGACTCCGAGCAGAACCTCCTTCTCCTCGGGGGTCTCATCGTCCGAATCCAATATGACAGTCGCCCGCTTCTTTCCCAGACGTTTCTTCGTAGCCCGATAGGCGTCCTTCTGTTCCTCGTCTTCGTCGCTCTGGACGATGAAATCGCTCATATCGTCGTCCTCGTCGTCTTGATACCCCTCGTCCGACCCAGAAGCGTTGACATCGTTGCCTTCGTCGTGCGATTCAATGTAGGTTCGACGCCCACTGGCAGCTTTCCTGGGACGACGAGCAGTCGCTTTCCCCTTGCCTTTCCCCTTCCCCTTGCCCTTGCGAAGAGGAACGTCGTTGGCATCCATCATCTCGATGTCACTATCGTAGGCAGCTTTGGGATTGAGATCCTCGTCGGTGGGCTCAAAAGCAGCTCGAGAGAAGATTTTCTTCGAATTGATGGGCCCGCGGCAACATGGGCCTAGGCAATGGTTAGGATGTGTTCAGGCAATGGACGGTATAGGTAGGGAAGGTACTTACAATCATGATCCTTCTTGTTAGCACCGTCGGCGGCCTCTGCGTTTGGTTGAGTGGTCTTGAGATAAAGTTCTGGACATAATTGGAGACATGAGCCACGGTTAACCAAGATAAAAACCATACATACCAATGCATTCACGACAGAACGTATGGGCGCATGCGGTGATTACAGCATCGGTTAGATTATCGTGGCATATAGCGCACTCTTCCTCCTCGATAGTTGCATCAGCCGACTGGCAACGGAAAATCAGATCCAAGTCTAGTCATATCTGTGATCGAATCAAAACATACAAGTTTCTCAGCCTCGAGCCGGTCCAATGCCTCCTGCTTGAACTTCTCTTTCATTCTCTTCACGAAGTCCGGGCCAACCGAGCTACAAGCGCGGGTTAGCTCAGTCGCAGGCTCAGCGTGAACTGATTCCTCTCCGGCTTCGCCTGGAGCAACGAACGCCTGACCACCCTCCTGGATGAGAGATGGGTGCGAACAGACTTGTCGTAGGCGGAGGAGGAGGACCAGGACTTGATGATAATTCCTTCAAGATCGGCAGTCAGTAAAGACTTAGAAACGCGTCAACGTGTGGCGTACTTAAGGACTGTTCCAGCGCGCAAGTAACGATTGAAGGTGTTCTGAGAACGGGTCTCGAGCTGTCAAGCAAATGTCAGTCACTGTTGCGGCAGAGGGGACCGAGCCCAAAGAAAAATACTTACCATGTTGTAGATAGCCCGCTCCTCTTGTGAAAATTCCAGCTTTGCAAGCCTGATATCCTTCTCGGGCAGCTCAATGAGAGGCTTGCCATCCAACTTCGAGTCTTTCTTACGCCGAAGGAGGAAAGTGTTCATCACGGTCTGGAGGCGGGTAACGGCTACGTCAGCTGAAATCCCGGTCATCAGCATCGTGCCAATGAGTGTTATAGTCAAAGCGATCTATTGCTCACGTCTCTTCTTCTCAAGCCTTCCTATCTCGCTCTGGAACTTGGTCCAGTCATACCACGGCCTCATCCTCAAAAAGCGAAGATATGCAAAAGCATCTGCTAGGGAATTGACAATTGGAGTTCTGTGCCAGCAGCTCAGTATCATAGACAACGAAGCAGGGCAAAAGCGTACCCAGTCAAGCACCAACGGTATGTGGCTTGAAGGTCGGTAATAGCTCGAGAGGCCCCTGTGAAATAGACGATGAGTCGGAGTGGGAGGTAGTTGGATTCTGACAAACTTGTGCGACGATTCTTGATATATTGAGCCTCATCCGTGATGATGCGGTAAAACTGGCGTTAAATCAGCAACGAGAACACGACAGCGAAGGGGCGAAATACCTCGACTTGGAAGAGAAGACCAGCTAGAAGTCCGAATGTGAGGCGACACGAATGATGGGTCAGAAGGGTAAAGCGCACCTTGTTCCTTTCGCTTTTTGTTCCGGTAGGTATGATCGTGCATATCCAGATCATCATCCGAAGCAATGAAGCCATCTCCTTTCTTCTTCGCCTTCGCCTTCTTCTTCATCTCATTCTCGTAGTCGGGCCATTCGCGCGACATGGTCTGCAACATACGATGAGCCAAAAGGAAAAGAAGCAAACATTTGCGATCTACAGACATTATAAGTCGTCAACACAATATCGTGCTTTAGGATCTCTGCCTTCCTCCTTGTCTTGTTGTTGCCTACGAAATCAGGATGATGTAACGGGTGCTCCCAGTCGTCGAGTGAGGACTTACCATGATAAATGTAACAAGAAAGCCCGCAGTTCGTCTTCGTCTCAATCTCCAACTTCCACTGGTCTAACAGAGCCAACGGAGCAACGATTAGGGTGGTCTTGCATTTAGGATCCTTGGGCTTGTTCTTCAAAATCGTAGCAATCCTAAATACGGCGATCAGACGACAGCAAAAACAAATGAAAATAAGAAAGTAATTCACATTTGTACCGTCTGCCATGTCGGAAAGGCGTGTCCAAGTAAGTCTATGCTCATAACACGAAGGGCCGACGCACCTTTCCAAGACCCATCTCATCAGCGAGACATCCACCTTTCAGGTCGCTCTGCTCTTTCTGCACCATCCAGGCGACCCCAATGGCCTGATGGGCCATCAACGTAACCTCCATCCCAGGAATTAGATCCTGGAGCCCCTTCAGGCCGAGCAGCTTGGTTGCTTTATCCACGCTCTCGTTACCATCAAACATCTCTGCGTTACCTGCCTGGACCAGGAACTTCTCGAGGCTGAAGACGAGTAAGCAAAATAGGCGATAATTCATCGGTGGGAAGGACACCTACTCGTCATGACTCGCCTGGGGGCCAACGAAGAGGTCGGGGTCGCGTCCGTGGTAGTCGCCATTCCTGTCGTATGCATCGCTGCTGAGTGGTGGCGGGACCTTGAAATTCATTTTTGCGGCGAGGTGATCAACGTTAGGCAAGTTTTCGTACTCATAGCTGTCGTCGTCCGAGTCGTAATCGCTGTTGTCGTTCGAAAAGTCCGCATTGACATTGCTGACAGATGGCGGCGGCAGAGGTGGCGTTGCTTTGGAGCTTGATGCAATGGGGTTGTTAAACTGGGCAATAGGCTTGGTTGGCTGTGTTATTGGGTCGGGCACAACTCGTTTGTCCGTGAAGACAGGCTTGATATCGTCAAAACCGAAGTACGGATTCGATGTCGTTGGCCCAGCGGCCATAGCAGGATTAGCGAAGGTGGAGATGACTGGGGCTTCACGCTTAACGATAGGCTTGCGATCGATATCCATCAACATTGGGAAGGGCTGAGCTGCAGCTGGCCTGGTATGCGTGACTCGAGGCTGTGGCTGCAGGATGGTAGGCGCAGGCTCTGCTTTGATGTTAGGTTGAGGTTGGGCATAGGGCGTCATCGACGAGGACGCGATGGGCATCATTATGTCGTACTGCTGTTCCATATTGAGGAGCCGTTGGATCTCCTGCTCGTAGCTAGCGATAGCCTGGTAGTCCATCGTCGTCTTCTGGGGCTTGCGAGACAGCAGTGCGAGCATGCTCTCCTGACCGGCCAGTGCCAGGCGGATGTCGTCCAACTGGAGGGTCGGCTCGTCAATGTAGTAGGACGGATACATTTCAGGATCCTTGGAGGAGCTCGGAAGGGGACGAGGGGAGTTGGTAACTTGAGTGAAGGGTTGCTTCGAAACAAGGTCGCTTTTAGCCTTTTTCCCGGTGTGAAGGGCCACCAGGCCACAAGGATCGTCGGCGCTGGGCTGTCCAGCGAATGCGATGTCTGATAAGCGCTTGCGGGGAATGACTGACTCCGTGGGTTCAGATTTGACACGAGCCGCAGTGTTTTCGCGCTGGGACAAGCTGGTCGAGCGAGGAAAAGTGCTCGCAGAGGTGGATGCAGGCTGGGGGGAAGCTGGTGATTCTGATTTGATGTTCATCTTTGTCGTTGGCGGTGCCCTTTCATTTGAGGCAGGCTTTAATTTCGGGTGCCATGTCAGCCATTAAGCGCCGAGAATAGGAAAAGAACGCCTTGACGTACAGCATTGGGGCCGGCTTTGGCACGCGTCTGCCTCGAAAGGGCAATGTGCTTGGACAGGTGGTTCTACACAGACGAGACATTTGTATAAGCACTTGGACAGGTGGAAGAAGCGTGTAGGACACATACCCGATAAGCCGAAAGAGACCCTAGCCCGTCCGTCTTACCACCATCGACCGCCCGGACGCGTCGAATCAGGGGGATGATCTCGTTGCATCCATCTTTGAGACATGTTACCGAGCCCACTGTGGAGATCCTAGTCAGTGATGACAATCTGGGAGAGAAAAACGCGCATATAACGAGGAAAAAGCACGCACATCCAACTTTGGGCTGCAACGTGACGCGAAACTGCCGTAAGGCTATATTAGGAGATGCGAACTATGGAAGAAAAAATAGGACGGCGCACGTTGTCTTCGTCCGGCCAGAGGGCAAGGTGTCGTCTGAGTTCGTCGAAATAAAAACGCGGGACGCGTTCATCCTGTACATAGCCGGTGTCGTGATTAGCGAGGCCCCAATAGCAGGTCAAAGCCCCGAACCAAGACTGAACTCACAGGTGTGGACGCTGGCAAGCTAAGATGCTTCTTCGCCAACGCGGCTAGCGCGTTGGGGGATATTTCAGGCATGATGCGTGAATTAGAAATGATGATGGTGGTTAGCGGGAGAGGCTGGTTTGGGGAGAGAAAACGAGTTTTGTGAGCGTATATATTCCCACGCCCATTCGCCAAATGTGGGTCGCGACTCATTTAATTTATCACGTGATGGCGTTTATTGTTCGACGCGCCAAAGCACAGCTCGCGAAGTAACACGACGGGGCTTCCAGTGTAGAAATGTCATTTCTACGTGAATGCTCTACGGAATTGTACACTTTGAGTAGAGATTGTCATCAAAGAAATACTTTTACTTAAAGGCGTGAATAACGTGTAAAAGAGGCCTTTGTTCAAAGTATAGAGGACTGTGGGAGAGATCTGTCTACTTTAACTGGAGAATCTCATAGAAATGTGATTTTTATTTTATTCTCCACTCATGATGGACACAATTGTGGACGAAATCTGGACATTTCACATGGAAGTAAATTTTACCTGGTCATCTCCATGCTTTGTGCGCACACGCGTCGAAAATCCTGGTATATTTAAAGTATAAAGGGGGTTTTCTTTGTTTCGCCCCTTTATACTTTAAATGTAGAGGCATTTTTGATGGGTCAGGCCATTCTAAATGAGGGAGCTTCTGGGGGATATTTCTCTATTTCAAGTAAAAAATTGTCTTTGTGGTGGTGGTCGAGTTCAAAGGGAGATCATCGCGTTGCATCTGGTTATAGTCGAAGTATAACTCTTCATACAAAGGGCTTTTCGACACAAATTACCATTTTGAACAGAAAGACCTTTTAAATGTGGTTTAACACTCTGAATAGAAAGTTATTTTGCACGTCTGCCTCCACCCAAAATCAGCATTTCGCCGTGGCATTTTCGTATAAAGGTCATTTATACCTTGGAACCCCCGCCGTGTAATTGTCAAGAACACATGACTTACGAGAGATCGACAAATTGCCTGGAAGCGTAGGCTTAGCAATGAGACACAGATAGACAGGCTTTTGTCAAAGAACAATGCATATCGCCTACCAACTGCTCCAACGCGATGCTCGGAGTGGCGAAGTCGGGCTGGATCTATAGAGGGGACTGGAACCACTGGAGTGCTCAGGTTCCGCCGCCTCAATATAATGTCATGGTCGTTTGACACAAGTGTCGAAGCACTCCCAGCACAATAAGCGCTAGCAGTTCGATATTTAGAAGTTCAAAATAGCGTATTATTTAAATAGGTGTGACTACAACATTGTGTAAAAGCTATCCAGATGTACGTAGGTTCGCGAATTCGCGGCTCAAAGTCCAAGGATGAGGGAAGACACCACCCCGAGCATAAATTAAGCAGGTATAATACGGAGGGTAAGGTATAGGTGTATTGACAGCACGGTATATTATAGATAAGGTGGCAGGGCGTCGGTGCAGAGGTAAGAAGATATCATGTGGGGCAGATTGAGAGGAAAATTAAAGAGTGTTGAAAGACGAGTGAAATAATAGGCGAGACTTGTACAACAACAGTGGTACAGCAGACCGCCAGAGACCAACTTGGAAGATACATGAGTGAAACGGGAATAAGCATGAGGGTATGTGGTGTCGATGCTGTGGAGGGTTGCTTGTGTGTAAGGGCTGGTTGCATGTAGATTGCATGTTGTGCTCATGGTAAATGTGCATGTGGAATTGGAATGGAGATCGAAGAGCGCAAGGCTCTTGTTCTTGCTCTTTTGATATTTTCGTCTTCAAGAATGAATAAGCCTTTCGCAACTCGAGCTTCTGATTCCTCCTTCGTCATAAAACTCAGCTCGGCCTAGGCGGCCAAACGCGGCGCCACTGACTTCTGCCTAGCAGCTTCTCTCGCTCTCCTCGCCTCCTCCGGTGTCAAATACACCACGAAACTATCGTATGGCCTGTCGGGAGGCTTGCCCATCCTGGGCAGGCTATCTGGCAGCTCCGGCCGCCTCGGATAACAGGACGAGAATACCTCCTTCTCGTCCTGGTATCCTTCATCCTCGGCAGGATAGTTCTGGAGCTCCTCAGGGAAGGTGCGGTGTGGTGGTGCATAGACAATGTAGCCCGACTGGGTGAGGTGGTCGCCGCGCCTGTTCCAGAAGCCCTTGCGAATAGGCTTGGGCTTCGGTGGGTGAATAGCAGGCGGTGGTGGTGGGGCAGGAGGAGGGGATACAACGCGCGAAGCTTGGGCATTGTATGAAGAAGAGATGCCATTCGTGTGAGAGTTGGTCTGGAAGTGGAGCTGGTCGGCCTGGCGGTAATCCCGCTCATGCATCCAGCGCGGTGGGTCAGGAAGAGGATTCGTTGGGACCAGAGGGGGTGGCGAGGTCGCATGTCCGTGCATCGGGTGACCGTATGGCCCTGTGATAGTCGAGGTAGTAGATGTAGAGGCAGCTGAGGCTGAATCGCGGCGAGAGGGAGGGCTCGGCCGTGTCGAACCTGAACCCGACGGGGGTGAGTGCCGTGGAGAAACAGCCTGATTCGGCGGTGTGAAATTGAGGCTTCCGCTGGAAGGATACGTCGGCGAAGCATGCGTTGACGAACGGCGCGAGTTCGAACGTGAAGGTTGGGGCGAAGGCGCAGCTCGTGATCCAGCACTGTGAGGCGGCGATGTGGGCGACGCAGAGCCACGCGACGGTTCCGGTGGTGCTACGAACACCGCGTGCTTTGTTCCAAGCGTCGAAGAATAATGCTGGTGGGAGTATTCCGGCTCTGGAGCCTTCGAGCGTCTGGTACTGTTGCTACTTTCTCGTCGAAGATCACGGTCACGGTCACGTTCTCGGTCTCGGTCTCGGTCCGGAATCCGCCAGTGGTCTGCCTTCGACGGGTTAGGCATCGTCTCCGCGTGTCTGAGAGGGTTGGGGTACGCTGGCTCGCCGCGAGAGCTTGACGATTCCTCGATTGGCGCGAGCACAGGGTGGGTCGCCTGCGCTCGTAGAGGCTGCCGCAGCGGGCTCGGACCTGGGAGTTTCGGGGTTGACCCGATGACGAGTGGGGAGAGCATGCTCGCCGGTTCCTCGGAGATTTGGTCCGTCAGCATGGGCGACGGCGAGAAGTCGCGCTTGGTCGGCGAGGCGGAGCTCATGGACGTGAACGACGTCGCCGCGCTGCTCATCGATCCGAACGAGCTGGATCCCGTGCTGAGGTTCGACATCCGTGCCGACAGTTGAGAGTCGAGAGAGCTCCGCGAGCCCTTGGATGACACGCGCGATGGCGATGCTGACACTTCCCTCTCCTTCTCCTTCTTGTAGTGGTCCGGCGTACGGATGATGCCCGTCGAGAACGTCGGTTTGAGCTCCATCTTCGGCGTCGAGTTCGTAGAGGGATCGGTCGAGCGACGGTTCGGAACAGGCGACGTGGTGTTATTCCTGTGGCCATAGTGGACCTTGTTCCCTTCCTCATCCTCCTCCTCCTCAACGTCGTCTAGCGTCCGGGGATTCCAGATCCACGGCGTCTTAATGTCGTCGGGCAGCGTCCCGCTCTCGTACAGTACCTCACTACATGTCCGATCAGGCGTCTGATAAGTAGATGAATACGAAAGCACGTACGCTGGCACCATGTTCGTCAGCCCTAACGGGTTGTCTGAGAGCTTCGTTGCGAGATACTCGGCACTTGGAGGTCGAGGTACTCGTTTGTATGGGTTGTATGACGCTTGTTGTTGTTGCTGCTGCTGCTGCTGTGGCTGAGCGGCCTGCTGGGAAGCCTGGGAGTGCGGCTGCTGCTGTTGCGGAGGCATCCACTGCTGGCTTGGGATCCAAGGCACGTACCGCGCCTGCGAGTTCGCGGCGGGGTTATAGGCGGGGTTGTACTGCCAGTAGCCGGCATTCCACTGCTGAGGATTCACCGCCACGTTCGAAGGCATCGGCGGCGCGCCCGGAAACGGTGGGGGTGGTAGTTGGGACCATTGCGGGTTCGATGGATACACTGCGCGTGCCTGCTGTTGGGTCTTCGCCTGCGATTGCGATTGGTGGGGTATAGAATACGAAGTAGGATAGGCGGGCGCTGCGAAGCTTGCCATGGGATGGCGTGGGTTGATTATATTTTGCTTCGACATTGTCAGCGTGGTGGCGAAAGAATGAGCTTTAGATTACCTTGCCCGTTCTTCTATAGCTTTTGAATAAGACAAAAGAGGAGATTTCATGCACAGAAGGTACATGGATCAACAAGGATTCCTTCTTGTTGACAATGGGTGTTGGGAAGAATTGCCAGACCCTAACTGCACAGCCATAGGCCAGGGAGATTCAGACTCCGAAATGACTCAGCTCCGTGGTTCTACAAGGCTCTCGAATCATCTCTAATCCCTTAGAGTCCTCACGACTACTCATCTAGTTTATAAAACATAGGACGGCCCGTCTGTGTTGTTCGAAGTTTTTTTTCCGCACCGAATTAGGTATTCATGGTTGAGAGTCCGTCGATCTTTGCTGTTCGGCATTGAATTCCGCGTTCGGAGATTTAATTATCGGCAAACACCGATTAGATGCAGCCAGACGCCACCACAGTCCGCCTTCAGGCAACTGACACTCCTAAACGGTGCATAGCTGCCGGACTGAAGACGAGGAGACCTTTCCAAAGACTGCGGCAGAGGTAACATTGACCCGTATGGCTGTTCCCAGACGGCATGCGGCGTTGTTCTGCCTCGTTGCAACCCCTCCAGGGGTTCGATGTCGTCTGCCTTGTTCGACCAGCTCCCCTTCAACATGGTAAAATTATCCTTGTCTTCCAGTCTTCATCATTGTACAAGTTCGATGAACCAATGTAGCACAATAGGCCTGGCATCGCGACGCACAGCAGCGGCACTTCTCCCACTTCTTTCTCACAAGCGTCAAGAAGGATTTACACAGCACAGCAATACTACTGTGGGACTTCGACTGAGGGAAGTGAAGATCGTAGGCTTCTTTTGCAGTGCGACGACAATGCCCGTGTGCGGTGTGCGGCTTGCGGTCTCCAGTAAGCAGCACACTTGGCGCAGCTGCGCATATTTGGGTCGTTCGCGCCACCAGGGCGGGTAGGAGAGCGAGTGAGAGTACACGGAGTCGAGAATCGAAGGAAGATCTGCATTGCTTCCCTTTGACGGCGTCTGCCGTCGCAAGTCTGCATAAACCGGGTCGCTAAGCACATACACACAGGGCTCGGATGATCCCCGCGCTTGGCTGTCTGAATGAAATGGAAGCAGCTGAGCGCACGCTGGAGCCAACTCGGGGGGATGCGGAAGGTAGACTATCCTGTGAGTCTCAGTAATCATATTTTCTACATTTCTGTTAATTGCCTGCTTCTGCACATCGTAGAAAGGGTTTCACGCACAGGCGGTCCGGCAATGCCGCCACTTACGCGCTTCCCATAAATGGAATAGGCGCCTACAAGCAAATTCATTAAGCGCTTAGCTGCCAGCATCCCACACTAGAGCTTCTAGCTCCTCGCATATGTCTCATTACATCACCGCGAGGCGTGTTCTTGATTCGCCGGTAAAGAAAAATACGTACGTGGCCTCACCACTGCAGGGAGGCTAAAACCTATAAAAGCCCACGACTTTCTTCCTCTATTCCTCAGTCGAATAACCCACTTCGTCTTTTCAAACACTCTCAACGAGCTACCCAAGCCACCCACACTCTCTTTACACTCCTTCAACATGTTCTCCAAGGTCGCTCTCTTCACCGCCGCCACCATGGCCGTCTTCGTCGCCGCTGCCCCCGCTCCCCAGGGTGGTATCAGCAACTCTTGCAACACCGGCCCCGTCCAGTGCTGTATGTTTCAGTATTTTGTTGAATTATAATTGGCACCGTCTCTGATCATCGTACTTGTCGCAGGCAACTCTCTCTACGAGAGCGAGTCCGAGCAAGGAAACATCCTCAAGACACTCGTTGGCATTGCTACGGGCCCTATCGGCGCCTTCGTCGGGGCCCAATGCTCTCCTATCTCTGCCATTGGACTCGGAAGCGGAGCGTCTTGGTTCGTTTATTTTCTTCGTTTATCTGTGAGGTTTTGCTCACAATGCCATCAAATACAGCAACAGCCAGCCCGTCTGCTGCTCGAACAACAAATTCAGTACGTTGTGCTTTCTTTCGCCGCAGGACGATGACTAACGCTCTATGTAGACGGTCTTGTCGCTGTTGGCTGCTCTCCCGTCAACCTCAACCTTTAAGTGACGAAGGGTAGCTGTCAGCAGAAGAGCCATAGGATGCCTTGGTCGAGGAGAATCTAGCACCGTCACTCACTATCTATCATACATAATTGCTATGACTACAACGTCTTAATGCGAGCAGTTTACACTTCTAGAGAATTTCTGAGATTCTGAGAACAAGTTCGTGTTAACTGCTAGTGTAGCTGCTTTAAATTCCAGTTGTCATGGACTCATTGGTTAGATTTTCCAGAGAGTAGTGGGTACCATTTCTGACAAAGAAAACTAACACCACTGTCTATGCTTTCGAATGCCTGCTTCTGGATCTGTGTGATGGTGGGAAACCTGTATCGCAGCATCTGAGCCAAATGTAACTAAGTCCATGAATGGTTTGCTCGCATTGTTTGATGCCTTGTCCATGGACTTCATTCAGTGCGAGAATGCACTCTTGATGTAACTCGATGATATTTCCCTTTCAGCAGGTGCTCCCATTATCTGTGATCCCTGCAGAGAACCAATTTTACCAATTCTTGGATTTGGAAGTGAAGTAACTAGTCACCATCATGATCAGGCTCAACATGCTGATACAATGAAATTGGTGTGACATTGCTTCATTCTGTGCACCATTATCGTTGTGCATGTAATTTCCCCTATCTAAATCTATAAGTAATGCATCCATATTCAGCCACTCTCATCTTTCTGCCCTTTGCGCTTGAGACAATGTACAAAACCATAGATCAAGGAGGAGCTTGCACACACATTAGGTCATGGACACAATGTCAGAAGTGCTCGGTAGCTACCATCCAGTTATTGATTCATGCCATATTAAGTCATAGATAGACTTGTTGTGAGAGGTGAAGGTTGCATGGAAGAGGCCCGTCTATAAGTTGTGTAGAATGCAGGCAGAACTCAACTTCTTGAAAACGGAAGCTCACTCAACTCTTCTTCTCCCTGCTCTGCCAAATTTGTGTAAACATGTTTTGTTCAGCTGCCACCCACTTCCTTGCAGCGCACCACCCAGCTTAAGTCAAGTAAATGGCATGCCCACCATTGAGATCAACATGGGATCCAATGACAACTTCGTCCTGTACCTGTGTAAGCGCCCCTATTTCTAAAAATAACACATTTTTGTGGTCCCGTTGATTCGTCTTTTCCCCCTTCGCTCTTGAGGCTTGCACAGGTGCCGCAGGCCGCCAGGTATCGATTTAGTTTCATGTTATTAGGTACTGAGAGCAGAGCTCGAAAGGAGTGAAGTTGATATGAAAGACATGCGCCAGCAGACTCTGGCTCCGCTGCCCAAGTCTGCATGTCTGTGAGACATGTAGAACCTCGACTCATCTTTATTTCACTCCTCACTCAACTCTTCCTCTCCTTGTCCCAGCGCCAAATTTTTACACGTGTTCCGTTTGCATTCTGTCTACCTTCTGTCCCATGTTCAAAGTTTCTGTCCATTTTACACCCCTCCTCCTCGTTCCCTACTTCCCGGGACCCGATCCGTTTGCCATTTGATACCAATATGATCGTATCTGATGGAATGATACTTTGGAAGCAAAGTGAAAATTGAAATCAGCCAACGGGACGCGGAAGCAGTTCGCGTTCGGGATCGGTGAACGCGTCCGTGTTATTTGGCCTTGTTAGCTCTATTGTTCTGTTGATTATCGAGCTGGACGTGGTTTCTGAGACTCTAGCTTGTTCGTCGCTTTCTACGCCCTCTTCCTCCCTTCCCTCCTCTCGACTCTGCCTCCGTCGTCCCATTTCTGGGGCTTCCCTTTTCCGTTCTCCCCCTCGTTCGAGTTCGTGGCCTTGAAGAGCGTTGCAGCACGTCTCTGAACTTGGCACGTTAGTCACACCGAGCCACTGAGCCACTTCACCTGCTTTGCCACTCAGCCACTCGACCCACGCCGGCACTTCGCCACTCGGCCACGATTTCGTTTCCTATTTCTAAGTGGGAATAGGACCTTTTCAAGGTTCAAACGTTCACGGGCTAGACCCACCACCACCGCTACCACCACTACGATTAGGCGGAGGCACAACTGCGCACTAGCTCGTTGTTGGCTATAGTCTTCGCGCTTGCACCCACATCCACATCCACGCCTCCGACTCCGGTTGGCGAGAGTCTACTCATAACGAGTACCACGACCAGAGGACACGAGACACAAGGAGCAAACACAGGACAAGGAGTAGGAACAGGATACAGGACGAAAGAGCAAGGACACTAATGCCAGAAACACTCGACCGCGCCCTCTCCTCACTGTCCATCCACTCGACGGATTCACAGCAGGAGGACGACTGGGACCGCTCGCTCACCATTGATTCAAATGGTGCCTCCACCTCAACACAACCCCCGAATGCAAACGCGACAGTCTCCCTCCTCACCAGCACGACCCCGCGCAACTCCATAGTCTTTCCGGCCGACACCAACCTCACGCCTGGAAGGGCGACGCGGTATAGCTCGGACGAGGGGGTCCCTGAGGAGATCAGGGAGAGTGGGAGGGCGGAGGGCAAAGGGGGGAAGAGGACGCTGAGCGAGCTGCTGCGGCTGCATTCGGAGAAGGGCAGTGGGAGTGGGGGCGTGTTTAGCGCGGAGGAGGCGGCGCGAATCGCGGATGTGCTGGGGCAGTGGGTGAGTACACTTTTTTTTGAGTTGGTTGGGGTTTCTCCGAGGCTTGCTCAGTACCGGGCTTTCTTCGTTGCGTCCCTTTCTTCCCATCCTTCATATGCTCCGAGGACCCGAGCTAACACCACTCTTCCCCCCTCCTTCCTTGATTCTACAGATAAACGCCTCATCATCGCCATACGAAGGCGACGCGTGCGCGGATGACGACTTCTTCGCGAGAGCCGCGCAGGCACAGGACGACCTTTCTTATGGCTCGCTGCCATCTGAGCGCAGACCCGACGGTGGTCTGGCAGGGAGGCCGAGAGGGAGGAGTGAGAGCTCGAGTTCGAAGCTGAACGTACCGGTGAATGCTGGCTCGAGGCCCCCGAGTTCGTTGGGTGTATCGTCGTAGGCGAGCCTATCGTCGCTGTCTGGTAGGACCTTCCCCGCTCGTTGGCCGGCTAGCTTGGTCGACGAGCGAGACGGGGCTTGAAGGCAGACTCAAAAGTATCAAGATACGAAGGAGAAGGACTTTTTGGTGTTTATTTATCCTCTTTGGTCTCGGCTTTCTTCCGTGCTTGCGTTTAGGCCTTGGCGCGCTTTTTGTGTTTCGGTTCCCCACTCACATTCTACCCCCGTCATCCTGCATCTCACATCCTGCCCCTCATCCTGCATCCCAATCCGCATCCGCATCCTATAGCATCCTGCACCCACTTCCTCATCGCACCTGGATCTGGCCCCTACCACTTCGCCTTGCGGCCCACGACTCGTCTGCGCGGCTCCACACGCATCGATTCTGTCGCAGATTGCAGGCCTGCATCCCCACCTCCACCACCTTCCCCGCCCACCCTCGCGCACACCCTATCCCTCCGTCTCTCCACCCTTGCGCTTACTCTTCCGTATACTTTTATTTGGCTACGACCCCGTACGACCCACCCACGACGCGTTCACGACCTCTCACGACCTTTGACGACCACCCTTATGCTTACGGTGTACATGAGTTAATGACCGCTTTTCTTTTGGATTGTTTTTTCTTTATCTTACCTCTCGCTTTCTTTGCTTGCACTTGCATTTACGTTGAATTTCTTGTGGAATAGCTTTTGGCTTTGGGTTGAATTGGGTTGGGACGTAGGGGTTGTGTACGTAGAGTAGAGTGGTGGGGTGTGGAAGAGGTAGAAGAAGAAGAGTATAATAGAGAATGTTTAGTGCTCTCTGTCGTGTCCTTTCCTCGACTTTCAATGAAGCCGTTCACCTATTCATAAGAACGCGAAGAAAACGCGATCACGTGTTCTTACACCTACGCTTGAAGTTCAAGTTGAGCCACTGCTCATTTGTTTTTGATCTCTTCGACGACGACGACTTTGTTATCTTGTCAAGACTCGACTCGACTCGCGAACTCAGAAGGCTGCAAGGCAAGTCGGTCAAAATGAAAGCCTGAGTGAACCTCCGAGTCACTCCATCCAAAATTCACTCTCGCATCGACTACGTACGTCGTTAATAGTTATCTTGGTATACGTCAAGTTGAGGCCCCCGAATCTCCGTTCAATTCTTCGCCGTCAGAGGGGGGTTCGGCGCTAAAACGTGAAGCTTGCTATAGCTAGGCGCTTAAGTATCGCTAAAGGCTGATGCAAGCCCGGGCCAAAACACTCCAAGCCCAACCGAATAGGCGTCTAAAATATCAACCTTTGGTCCTCTCATCTCGGTCATTCTAAGGTTTACTCTAGCGTGATCGGCGAGCGAGACGCCTCCCTCTATGCTCGCCCCCAAGTCATCGTGTCTACGTCGGCCGCCAACCTCGTTCTCGATTCCAAACCCCAATTGGCCCACGAAGTGCCGCGCACCCACTCCAGCCCCTCGAATTAAACGTAAACGCCAGTGCATATGCCTGGACCACACTGTCTCTCAGCGCTCTCAAGCTGCGGCCGCCAGCGTGCTCTGCGCTCTCGGATCCTCTCTTCGCTATGTGACCCACGCCTTACCTCCATCACCTTCCCCCGCGCATGACCCCTCCTGAATCCTTGCTCTTACTCTTCGTATACTCTTTTATTTGGCTACGACGCCTTATGACCCCACCCACGACGCGCTCTCGACACACTCACGACACACTCACGACCTTTGACGACCACCCTTATGCTTACGGTGTACATGAATTAATCTTTCTTTCTTTTTCTCGTTTCGATTTTATTCTTTCTTTTACCTCTGGAATTGGCTCGCTTCTCTGCACTTAAATTTGCGTTGAATGTCTTGTGGAATAGCTTTCGGTTTGGTTTGGTTTGGGTTCAATGGGTTGGGAGGTGAGGTAGAGGGTTGTGTACATACGTAGAGTAAAGTAGAGCAGCGTTGGAGTAGGAGGAGGAGGAGGAAGAGGTAGAAGAAGAAGAGTATAGTAGAGAGTGTTTAGTGCTTGCTTTCTCTCCTTCCTGTCTGCTCGCTTTCTCCTCTAGATCTCCTCTCCTTTCCCGGGCCCTCTCCTCTCCCTGTCCGCCTACTCTTCCTCCGAGCCCTCGTTTTCTGCAATCCTCCCCTGTCCCCGCCTCGCCAACCCTCCTCGCCCGCGACTTGTCCTCCAAACCTCTACAAACGCGAGCCCAAGCCCCGAAAGTCTAGGCTCGCCGCTCAGGGCTCAACCTAATCATCGACATGAGCACGCCAAGAAAACGCGCTAGAGCAACGCGATCACGTGTCTAACTTTGGCGCATGTTGAACTGCCGGATTGGGCACTAACACTTGGCACGAGACGAGGGTGAGCCACTCGTTTGTTTTTGATCTCTACGTCCTTGTCTTTTCGATTCGACTTTGGTTTATCTCGACTCTACTCGTCAACGTAGAAAGCGACAAGGCGGGCAAGAAGAGAAGAAGGAGAAGAAAGTTTTTTTGGATAGATCGCTTAAGAGAAGGAGGGAGAAGCGAGAGGACGAACGAACGAGAACAACGACAACGACAAGCACAACCACTACAGCCAACCACAACATACCAGATCGCGATGAGCGAGAACCGACGCCCTACCATGGACATCGACATCACACTCCCCAACAGTTTTTCCACCGCCTTCCCCACCAACACCGCGCTCAGCACGCCCAAGCCCACCAAGCCGAAGCATGTGGACTTTGCAGCGCTGTCGTTAACTGGGGGGCGGAAGGCTCGGTCACGAGCTGCAGCTCCGACTGGGGCAAAGTCTGCAGGGAAGGGAGCGGGGGCGGGGGCGAAAGGAGAGAAGGAAAAGAAGGGCCAGAAGAGGAGGGTGAGCGTCCCGATGGCGACGCGGCGCTCCAACCTCGCCGAGTCTCTCTCGGAAGAGGAGGATGGGGAGGGGGAGGATGGTATGGACGTCGACGTCGACGAAGATGAACAGCAGAGGAAGGAACTGGAGAAAAAGGAGCGCACCCACCTGGCGGTGGAGGTGGACACGCAGCGCATGCAGCTGATCAGCCCGCCGCCGGAGGAGGTGTTGGTACTTGAGAGGGGGAGGAGTGTGAGCGGGCATGGGTACGGGCATGGGGTGAGTTCGCGTTTCTGTTCTGTTGTTCTGGGGAAGGAGGTGTTTGGAGGAAATGGGCTTTGGTTG